>LPNX010185474.1:43134-53619 GCA_001517045.1 Pseudotsuga menziesii
AATGTTAAAGCATCTCTTTCCAAATGTTAAAGGTTCTCATGCATTCTTAACATATTTTCACTGTCCACCTCCACAAGACACTTGTTCTCTAATTTCTGAAGCCCCAAAAATAACATTCACACCCTAATCCATAATGGAAACTTTCATTTGTTGAAGTCTATCCCACTCATCTGCCACTAAGATTTGTTATTCTCTCCTCAAAGCAATACCCAACAACTTTCAAAAATAAAGACAATCCATCACAGTCGTTTAGAATTTATCCACCCGATATTGATATTTAAATCTTTGAAATGGATGAAGCTGAAAGAAAGCATGATTCTTATTATCATACTCTTGCCATATCATAACTAGTTTTAAATCTATTATGTATTTCAATGGAAACTTTACTTGGTTAAGTCTACCCAACCAATCTTCCCAATAAGATTTGTCATTCCCTCAACAAACGAGCACCCCAGGCACTCTAGAAGATAAGGGCAATCCATCACAGGCCATTAACAACTCATCCACCAAATACTCAAACAGTGTGTAGTGAGAACATGTTTATCATTAGATGTAACTAAGATTAAGCTATCGGAGAGAAGGATATCCTTCATTTACAAAAATGCATCATGTGGTTTGAAATGATCTACATCATCTAAAATTATGAGAGCGTGGACAGATCTAAAATGTTTTTAAATATCTCTCTATCTTCATCGATATGATCTATTTATCGATCTAATCAGATCAAGCTCTTAAGAGAGAAAGAAAAAACATGATCCCCAGTAATCTCATAATTTATGGTTGACAAGTTCTGTCAGGAACGTTGTCTTTCCTATTCCACCCAAGTCCATGATCCAAAAAAACAGAGTTTTCTCACTCTGTCGTTGTTTCAATAACACAGTGGTTTCAAGATCATCTAACATTTCATCCAACCCAGTTGGATATTTGACCACATTGAAGGGTCCTCTTTCACCCCTTTGAATAACCCTGTCCATGATCTTCAAGTCTTCAGTGGCTGCACTGAATCAACAAACACAAACATTAAGTTTTTACGCCTAGAAACGCAAGGTGTTAAAAAGTAAACAACCTAAGTTACGAAAAATTTATCACAAACTATCATAAATCAATTTTAACCCTAAAAAATTCAAAAACAGAAAAGTTTACACGGCTCAAGAAATGTTTGACGTATAAACATTAAGCCTTTAAACACCCAAAAGTATCCAGAGATTAATAAATCAGGGTTTAAACACCCAAAAGTTTGCAGAGCTTAATAAATTAGGGCCTAAGATCTATGCTAGCGTTTATCAATACAACTTAAGAAGTAATTCATAGAGGAGTAGAGTTCTAACCCATCACACACCTTGAGCTCTAAGACGAATAATGGTGGCCCGTTGAGCCTTCAGCAAGAAAAGTTAAGCTCTTTTTCTCCTGCTACTACTGGTAGTCCACCTGCTACTACAGGTAGTCCATAAAAACTAGCAATCCATGAGAATTAAGACGGCCGTTTAAGGGGATTGGAGAGCTTTTGATAAAATGCAAATAACCAGGGAGATGATAAGCTGGAGTTCTATAGAATTTAAGGTTATTATGAAAGACGGTGGAACACTGGAATATATAATGTATGCCTGGTGAGTTGAATGGTTGTTCAAGTAGCCCGTGACCTACTGAATAGTTGTTAGGCCCCAGCAATTTATTAAAATTGATGCCCATATATCTGTTTTTTATAAACTTTACCTATTAGATACAGGTGGACTTGGAATAGACACATCAGCGGCGAAGCTTATTTAATTTCAGTGCTCAACAATTTGACGAGCACATTTGAAATTTCCCATATACAAATTATGAATTTTAAATTTTATTGTGACTGGTGCTAGTTAGTTGGATTTCCATTATGAATTTTAAATTTTATTGTGACTGGTGCTAGTTATTTGGATTTCCATTAATGCAGTTATTTAAATTTTATTGTTCGTTAGATTTCCATTAATGCAGGTATTTAGGTATTTAAATTTTATTGTGATGGGTGTTAATTGATTGGATTTCTATTAATGCAAGTTGATCACGGATGACAAATTTTATACCACGGGGAACTTGTGGTATACGCTCTGAATTAATCAGAAATAGTTTTTGAACCCTCAAAAGCCCAATTGGAGCAATTGGACGATTCTGAATAATACTGGTGTTCACAGCTGACTTTTTAGTTTTAAAAAAAAAAATGTACTTTTATTGTATTTTTATGCAGTTTGTTGTTTTGTTATTTGTTCGTATTTAATTTTGGTTTACAATCAATTTTCAAGAATAAAAATAACTAGCAATTGCCTCAAAAAAAAGTGCAATAATATTCCGATAGGTTTTTTTTGGAAGGCAAAATGATTGAAAAAAGGAAACTAAAATCAAATTGGTGTTATGGGAAATATCTTCAAGGAAAATGTATGGACTAAAGTTTTTCCATAATGTAAACCTAGCTTTGTACCATGAGTACCGTCACAAAGAAGGCCAAGGAAAGGTGAACTCTAAAATCTCAAATATCACAAATAGGAAATCAAATATTAAATGTAGACGAAGTTAACAACAAATTAAATATAGTTCGCATTGTCATAGCATTTCTCTTAAACCAAACTAAACCTCTACATTTACCTAAGTCTAAAGAATTTAGATATAATTTTGTACTAAACCTCTTCACCTTTGATATAAATTTCCACCTTCAAGTTGACCCAAATCTTATGCCCCTTCAATGGATCTGCTAAATAGTCCACCTCCTCCAAATCATCTTCACCACTTATCACCACCTCCTCTCTCTTCCAACCCGCCCATCTTCCAAGCTTAGTAGGGAAATATACCTCTCTAACATATACATTAATACTTCTATAATAAATAATTTTATTTTTTAACTTGAATCAAAACTAGATTTATTGAGAAATGCTTATTTTAAAACTTTTCCTATGTATAAATTATTTTCAATCAAAATAATTTTATAATGCATAAGCTTCTCTTAAAATCATATAAATAATTTTTTCAATGAACCTTAACATCCTTCTTATAAATATTAATAAGATACACCGAAAGGAAAAAATGGGAAGTAAAGTAGGTGCAATGAAGTGAAAAAGAGAATATTGAAACAAGTACTACAAGGAGTTTGCTATGTCGTTTTGTTTGAGTGGTATAAGGGTGGTTCATTCAAGATTTTTTATAATGTATGATGTTAACATCTTTTGTTGATGGATTCCAATATTCAAAATGGATTGCAAGTTCATAACATATATGTTGCACAATTTAAAGCTAATGAGAAACAAAAAATGCAATGTAATACAAACCTTCAATATGGGAGAGTGGGATGAGTACACTCATTATGGAAAGTGTATGTTTACATGGTGATGTAATAAAGGATCAATCTATAACATTCTCTCTATCTAGAACACATAACTCTATCAAAGGCAAACAAGTTTTGCGTAGGTATCCAATAATTACAACACAACAAGTTAAAGACCACCTTTCTACATACATAGGATCCTACCAATGTGTAAAAATAACACATTAAGAACATTGGTTCTCTATTGTAAACAAAAGAACTGCACTGTTACAGTTTTAGGGTGACACAACACTGCTACACAAACTCTACTAATGGCATGGAAGGCACAAGATTGACATTCATTGAATTTGCCATGCACAACTCCTCTTTAAGTATTTCCTTTTACAAATGCTCCTCTAAGCATATCTACATTTCCCATGATCCTCCTTGCCTCATGATATTTGATCATTTTCTATAGAGATGTGATATTAAAGAATGGAAAGAACGCATGCAATGGGGTTCCACATGGAATGCTAAAGTTTAACACTTAGTGCTTACATTGTGGTGGCCATGTCTCCACTGGTTTGCAAACTTCAATGCTGCTTGGGTTTCATTTATTGTTTGCGCTCTTACATTAGGTTGTAAGTCAAAGATTCTAAAATAGTGACTACGGAATTCTTTCAGAAAGTGTGAGTAAATTCTTCTCACGAGTATCCAAAAAGTGACATTTAGAGCATAAATATATAAATAAGAGATCTAAGCTATGATGATACATGTCAAGGAAAATATTATGTTATGCGTTAGAAAGGGCCAACCAGTGACTATCCAACAACTTGTGATTCTCTAAGAACTCAACCTTGTTCCAAGCTAAATGCTTCCAACATATTTAAGGATACTGAAATTTGAAGGACTAGTTCATGCAGAGATAATCAAGAATGATCTCCTTGATTCATTAAAAAAAAGGTTTGTTGGGATTGACCAACATGATTTTTTTCTTTTAATTTGGGACATAGAACCCAATTCATAATATGGGCATAAAAAATGCCTTTGAATGTGTTGAGGTTAGGTTGTATTAAATCCAATACTTTACCTCAATGGAGAACTATGGTTTAACAGTGTAAGGAATGATGATTAAAGGGAAAACCAAGCCTAAAACCTTGGCCTTTCCAATTCAGATAAAACTTAACAATGTCTTAGGCCTTCCATATACTCTAGTAAACAATGTTTCTTTCACCTTGGCACTAGATGAGGTAAAAATAATAGTTTGCAAGTTGAATCTTAACCACATTGTCTTGCCTAGGTCTCCTTTCGAAAATTAAAGTATCTTTGAAAACTTCCAAACTTTCATGTCCTTCTAATACCCTTCCAAAATTTCATGCCCTTCTGATGCACTGATAACTAATTTGTCACATGGTGTTGGCTTGAGTGTCGATTCTATTAATTCCCATCATCCCTAGTATTTGGGAGTGCAATATATGTTGTAATTAATATGATGAAATCCCTTACCTCTCTCTATATTCACCCAAAGAAAGCTACAAAGAAATTTGTTGAGTTGTTGATAAGCGCAAGTACAGGGAACCCAATGTGAGGAATAATAGACATGGCTAGTTGCTAGAATCTTAATGCTAATTTGGAACATAGAAACCAAAGACATAAGCTTGGTTAACCATTTATCAGTATTTTTTCAACTCACTGTATAACCATGCCCTGCAAAACACTTAGGGAGGCTTGAAAGGGAATGCCCATAAACATAAAAATGTGGCCTAGTTGGATCTATGACCAACCTTGCTAAGATGACCAAGTAAGAGGTTTTCGGCTCTTTCCCCATTGAATTAGGGACCTTAAGGTAGTGCAAAATATATCGGTCCAGGCTATCATGTTATTCATATATTCTTGTTCCTCCAAGATAGTGACAAAATAATCATCTACAAAATGTCCACTAACAAGCTATTTGGTTCCTAGTTTACAAAGAGGAATATATTTCCTTAGAAATTTACCCACATGATGAGATACTAGATATCCCAAGGTCTCAACTTCCCTTATGTAGAGATTTGGAGCTAATGAGCACCTTTATTGGATGAACATGAAAATATCCTTCCTTTGATTTGTAGTTGTTAATAGATAGTCATGTTGATGCCACTAAGAAAAGGGTTTTCATGACATGGATAGAAAGGAGTGAACTCCAAGGCCTTGATTATGGCCATGTTGAAGGGCCACTTGAACTTATCATAAACCTTCTCAAAATCTATAATAATGAAAAGTACATTGAGCACTAGGAATCTGGTCAACTGATACCTTCTCAATTTGGAATGAAATTGTCTAGAATGAAGCTCCCCCTAATGAAGGCTATCTATTATGAACGTTTAACCTTAGGTAGAATATAAGTTACATCAAAATCCGGTGCCTTGTATAGATTCTTAAAAGGGACACCTAGGTTCATTTCTTAATTATTCTAAAATTATTCAGGTGAATGTAAACTATAATTGACTCTACCATGCAACTGCTTTAAACCTATAATTAAATAAATGTAACATTGTAATACCCATCTTATACTCACATCAAAATATTTGTAAGATCTTCGTAGCAGTAAGAAAATCCAATGTTCAATTATTTCCTACCTGCTTTCCATTAATGTCTTGGACTTCCTTTCATCTACAAGAATTCATTATAAACATATAAAAGCTAACCTTTCTATACTACACAAATCCAATAACATTGTGCAAACAATTTCTCATGAATAGAAATTTGGAAGCAATCCATCTTTCTTCAAAATGTTTATCAGATTTTCCACCTTCTCCATTTTCCCCTTCTTACAACACCCATCAATAATTGCATTGTAAGAAAGTATTTCAACCATAAAATCCTTTCCCCAGATATCATCTAAAAGTCAACATAATAAAGTACCTACTTAGACCCCATAAAAAAAATTCAAGGAGTTCTATCATCCATGCTTGATTCTTGTAAAACCCCTAGATTGATCCCCAAATGGAAATGGAAATGTATAAATTATGAAATCTAAGAGCCAAACAATGTAATATGTAAATGTACATGAAAGAATAATCAAATAAATCACAAATTGCAGACATAGAATGATGACAAGCATGGGAGCTACAATTCCAAAATAAAAGAAAAAAAACGGGCGTAGGGGGTGGGGCCAAAGAGAGAGAATATTATTTTCTTGTAAGCCTAAGTCACTTACCTCATATTATCCTAAGTAATATCAACCTTGGATTTAGTGGGGGAAGTGAGAAATATGGGATTCTTAGGAAGACATATGGTGAGTTGTGGGCATGCAAATAGAATCCAATACTTTTGGTTGTCATTGGAGTTATCCATCATTCTTCCAGAGGTTGTCTAGGAGCCTATGTTGTCATACTATCACTGTAATTGAATTAGGGGTATAGATGTTATGAAAGTGTGTGGGAATTATGCCCATGTGCATGAGGAAATTACTATCCTTGAGTCAACTCCATTGAAGTTGAGAATCCATGGGGTTCCCAAAAAATTCTATATACATCATTCCCACACTACCTTCTAGTCAACCTTTAAGATGATAAGCTTCTTTTCTCTATCAAGTTCCAAGCAACATGGCCACTAAATAGGAAAAAACCTACATAGCCTCTATTTAATTGTATTTTAATTTTAAATGGTGGAAGTACACTTACATAAACTACATGATAGAGAAAAACAAAATATTCCACAAAACATAATCACGAAATAATCCACAAAACATAATCGTGTCAACTTTCCTTTCATGGCCGATGCATATGGATACATGAAAATATTCATCACCAACCCATCCACCATGAAATTTTTCATTCTTGAAATGAATTTATGTATAGTGATCAATCATTTTTGTAGCCACACCAAACATTCATTAGGTTTCCCTAGCCAAACAAACAAATGAATCTTCCACCATTCATTACATTAATCAGTTTAACAACTATAATTATTCTGTTTGTCAACATTTTCCAAGAATTCAAGCAATCAAGTATTGGAAAGAACAATTTTGTTTACAATAAAAATAAAATTATAAATACTTTAATTGTTTGAAAACCCTCTCTTAAATGTGCTTTGCAATATTGATTAGAATAGCTAAGGTAGACATATAGAAATCATATCCTTATAAAAAAGCAGCAGCATTAAAAGGCATTTTATGGAAGAAATCCTTGTAAAATTTTGTAATTTCATAGTCAATATTGATCGTTCATCATTAGGTTACATATTCGATGGTAGAGATCATGTTTTTGTATTTTTTATGTAGAAGGTAACCCTCTTTTACAGAGGGAATTATATGAAGGATATGGTGGAGTTTGAGAGAGATTATGAGAGATTGAAGAGGAGGTTGCAACGGATGTGTTGCAGGTTGAATCTTTTCATTTTGTTGGACAGAATAAAATGAAGGGTTGGCTATTTCTCAGTGTATGTATCCCATATCGAGTGAGCCACATATATTGTTGTATCTCTTGTACTATGCGTTTATGTGTTTTATTTTCGCATTTATTTTATTTTATTGCTTTTCTATACTATTTCTAACATAGAATCTTCCTAGCAAAGGTAGTTACAATGTCCAAAGCAAGCAGATCCTAATATGAGCTTCTATAAATTGTTGCTAGATTAACAAGAAAACATAATATGAAGTCTTCATTTTTTTCATAAAGTGTCAGAGAGAATGTTTTGTTTCTTGAAATTGTTAATTGACACAAAAAATATATTTTCCTGATCCAAGTCTAAGGATACCATAAGGGACCAAGAACAAAATCTTTGGTTCCCATTGGCCCACTGATTTGATAATGTCTTTCTTACCTCATATTATGTGTCTATCTCAGCCAATAATGAGATCTTCAATCACACTTGGTACATTAGTTTGACTATCTCCTTCTTTTCTATGGAAAATATCATGGGATCCCCTTGTATTCCCTAAAATATCCAGATGGAGGGTCGTTCAACAACCCACCGCAATAAGGAGTAGTATCCTTGAGGGAGCTAATTGAATTTGGACCTCTGAACTATGGCCTACCTATCAACAATATGCCTTTGGTAGATGGTTCAATTGATTGAGACAACCCTTGTTATTTTAATTTGGTGGGGTGTTTATAGTCATGGAAAAACACACTCAGTGGACAGGGAGTCCAAATAGTTCTATTGGTATCAATTACTAAGATATTGGATATAGATAAGAGTTGTGCACATTACTCACGCTCTTATCCCCATCCTTGTAAAATCTCTTTGATATGTCTATGATTTCCATGTAACTAAAATTCTTCCCTAGAGCAAGTCAAAGCTAACCATAGGCCCTATGTAATGGCCTTTTAAACCTAAATGGAGATAACATATTCACATAAGTTGATTTGGTAGCCAATATGTTCCTAGTAAATGGGTGGTTGCTAGGCACTGAGACAATATATTTGCATTAGAATTGTGTACAAAAATCACACTCTTACCCCCATCGTTATCCAACCTTTCTAAGGCATCTATGATTTCCATGTAAATATAGTCATAGTAAATATGGATCGTTCATCAGTACGTTACATATCTAATGGTAGAGATTATGTTTGTGTCTATTTTCCCTAGAAGGTAAACCTCTTTTAGAGAAGGAATTATATTAAGGCTAAGTGGAGTTTGATAGAGAATTTTGAGAGATTGAATAGGAGGTTACAATATATGTGGTGCAAGTTGTATCTCTTCATTTTGTTGGGCATAGGTAAAAAAATAACATATATTATTGTGTCTCTCTTGATGTGATGATTGTGCTTATGACTCATGGTTGATTTAGCTTATGCATATGATGATGTAATTGATAACACAATGCTTGATATACTATGATTGATTAATTGAAGATAAAAAGGTTTAAATTGCTCACACATTGATTCACCCCCCCCCTCTCAGTGTGGCCATTGTGTCCATCATAATCATTATACATTCTTATCATTAAGTTTTGTAAGTTAATTTGGATTATAGAAATTGAAGCTTTATTCTCCCACCGAAAGATGGCATATTCTTTGTGGAGTGTTTGGGGAATATATTGTATGCAATCACATTCCCTGGGATGGAAAGTATGCATGCATGTAAACATGGCACTTTAAATTACACATTCAAAACATGTGTCATTTACCAAGTCACAAAGTGGTGTATCGTTGTAAAATGGGCCCGAAATCACACCAAAATTGTCCTTCAATCTAATGTCTACCCACATGTAAACATAAAAATTGCAAATGTATTACTAGTCTTATAATCTATTTTGATAAGACGAGATTGATAAGTTACAAAATCAAATCGATATTATAATAAATTACAAAATGAGATCGAGATTATAAGAAATACCCACATAGACATAGCATGGAAGGGATTTGGATGGGTTTTCTTTATTAGATGTGCTCACTTGTAAAGTATATGCTTGAAACATGAAACTCCGTGTATTGAATTCATTATGTTTGCAACATTGAATCTTAGGTAAGTTTAAGTTGACAATCTTAAATATTAATAGTTATTTTAAATTTTAGAAAATGACATGAGAGATCATACATACACCTATACAAGGAGCCTTCTTGCATTGTACTTGTATTTGCATGAGGACAATGTTCAACCCTTTCAAACAAATAAATGAATGAAATGTAGCAAAGTTTTTGGGTTACTACCAATCAATTATGGAATTTGACGGTTGAATTGCCCGCCATAGATCAATTTAACCATCAAATACGGGTAACACTCCAGGAAGACCGTCACAAATTGGCTTATAATGTAAACAAAATTAGAATTTGGTAAAAACGACAATTTTGACAAGTGTTATTCATTTGAATCTCCAACCCTGCTACCAAATAATTGAGCGGTACTTTGTGATTGATATGAAATACAAGATAACTTGATGAAGAAAGGACAACAACACCATGATCAAGAGTTGTAGTCCCCTTAAAAAGACCTTCCAAGCTATAATGCTTGGAAGAGATAAGCATAATTTAGTGTTTTAGTGTAAAACTATAAATTTAAATGTGAGCAACAATGTAATTTGAAAATGTTTCTGTTAGCTTCATTTGTATTAAAGAGATTATCTTTTTTATATATTGCCATACAACATATGAAATTGTAGTGAGCAACAACTGAATTTGAAAATATTTATGTTAGCTTCAATTGTGTCAAATAGGTTATCTTTTTTATATATTAGCATACAACATACAAAAATGTAGAATAATGACTACCTATTATATATAATTTAAATAAAA
>LPNX010185474.1:53809-89677 GCA_001517045.1 Pseudotsuga menziesii
TATTTTTTTTTAAAGTTTATAAATAGTTATCTAAAAAATTAATTTTGTGTTATGTGTGCTTTTACAAAACATTATATTTAAGGAATCAATTGAGGTCAAATAACATATAACATTTTTAAGCTTTTCAATGTATTGCCAAGTGATCTACTCTAACTTAACATTTGGTTTACAAATTATAAAACCTGTAAAAGCATGGCATTAACTACTTACGAAGAGAGACTTCAATGCTTTTGAAAAACTCTACACATATAAAAGAGATGTAATACTGTTTAAATATATATGCAAGTGAATTTTATACTTGACCATCCTTGATATAACCTGAGATCGAACATGCTCTAGGCACACAATAGATATATATGAAGAGGAGATGAAAAACATAGTAACTGATTTGTTCTCTTCTCTAGTCTTATCTAGGCTCTTTGTTCTCTTCGCTCAACTCATTGTGTGAAGCTTAAGAGGATACAAAGGCTTGGTGCACTGTACAAAGCTTCAAGTGTTGTATGTTGATGAGTAATCTAAGTTGGAAGAGTTTCCAAGTATGGAAACATTGGCATCTTCGAAGGAATTTCTCTCAACTCATTGTGTGAAGCTGAAGAGCATACATGTTTTGGTGCATTGTAAAAATCTATGGGTGTTGTATGTTTATGGGTGCTATGAGTTAGAAGAGCTGCAAAGTATGTAAACATGGTGGTAAACATGTTTTTTGCGGAAATCATGATTTGTATTGTTTAAATTGAAATTTTGATTATAGAAATGGATTCAACGCCCTCTATTAACCTTGGGGAACCATGAGCATGCAATTTGAACAACCTAAAGCTACAATTTCAACAATTTTAGTGGGAATTTAGCTAGAAAATTTGTGAAAAAAAAGGGTGCAAATATATCATATGCACTAACTGCAAAGGCATGGCAGTGCATTTATGTAAGAACTATGTACCTTGTTGTGCAACGTTAAATGATATAATGTTGGGTGTGGTGGTTGCACATCGTTGGATCTAAGTTACTTTAGATCCAACCACGAAATCATTTAATACTCTGGAGTAGGGTGGATAGTATTCCTTGTTACCCATGGTTTTAATCATGTCATCTCTATGAACTAATTAGTCTTTGATAATCAGTACCAATAGACAGACTCTTCACGTTAGTGGATTACTATGCTAAAGAAAGCATTTAAACAAATTTATTCCTAGTCAACAACCTCATTACAAATTCCTTTTAGTTTTACAACCTACTAAAACCCCAAATATTGCATTTGTACAAGCATCTCTGGTTATATCTCATATGTTTACAATGGGATGTTAGTCAATTTTACATGATTCCTTTTACCAAATAGGATCAAGCATATCCTTGCTCATCTAGATTCTTTATCGAGGATCCTCAATGCCCCTTTGATTACCAATAGATCTACAAATAGTATCTCCATGAGAATCGTGTACACAATTCACACCTTGCCCCCATCATTATCCAATGTTTCTAAGGAATCCATGATTTCCATGTAAATATAGTCATAGTAAATATGGATCGTTCATCAGTAGGTTGCATTTCTAATGGTAGAGATTTTGTTTGTGTCTTTTTTCCCTAGAAGGTAACTCTCTTTTAGAGAAGGAATTATATTAAGGTTGAGTGGATTTTGAGAGAGATTGAAGAGGAGGTTGCAACATATGTGTTGCAAGTTGTATCTCTTCAATTTGTTGGGCATAAGTAAAAAAATGGACGACTTGTTTCTCTGTGGATGTAGCCCATATCGAGTGAACCAAGCAGGTGGTTGGATATCTTGTATTGTTCTCTTGTTTGTTTTACTTCTACTTTTGTTTTATTGTATTGCTCTATTATCCTATTGCTATCATAGAATATTCCTAGCAAAGGTAGTTACAATGACCAAAACAAGCAATAACAAATATGACCTCCTATAAATTGGTGCTAGATTAACAAGAACACATGATATGAAGTATTCAATCTTTCAATAAGCATCCTAGTGAAACACGGAAGATATTTTCCTGATCCAAGTCTAAAGATACCATAAGAGACAAAGGTCAATATGTTTGGTTGCCATTGGCCCACTGATTTGATAATGTCTTTCTTGCATCATATTATGTGTCTATCTCAGGTAAGAATAATATCTTCAATCACACTTGGTCCATTAGTTTTACGATCTCCTTCTTTTCTAACGAAAATCTCATGGGATCCCCTTGTATTCCCTAAAATATTAAGATGGAGGGCCGCTCAACAACCCACCACAATAGGGAGTAGTATCCTTGAGGGAGCCAATTGAAGTTGGACCTCTAAACTATGTCTTACCTATCAACAATATGCCTTTGGTAGATGGTTCAATTGATTGATCCAACCCTTGTTATTTTAATTTGGTGGGGTGTTTATAGTCGTCAAGAAACACTCTTAATGGACAGAGAGTCCAAATAGTTCTATTTGTATCAGTTACTAAGATAGTGGATCTGGATAAGAGTTGTGTCAATGACTCATGCTCTTAGCCCCATATTTTTCAAACCTCTTTGAGATGTCTATGATTTCCATTTAATTAAAGTTCTTCCCTAGAGAAAGTCAAATCTAACCAATGATTCTTTTATCTTGGGCGAGTGTCATGAATAACTGAATTAATATTATTTAGTGAATTCATTGTTCCATTTCGTACATACGGCATTGACATAAAGAATGAATTTTAACTCATTAGACAACCTGAAAGAGGAAGAAACCCTTCCTTAAGAGAGAGTTAAGGAAGAACTACAAAAACTTTTAGTTGTAGGATGAATTTATCCAATTTCTAATAGTGAATGGGTCTCACCTCTTGTCATTGCTCTTAATCAAAATGGAAAACGGATAGTGTGTGTGGATTACATATAAGTCAACAAATCCACAATGAACAACCACTTCCCTTTACCCTCAATTCATCAAGTACTATATTTCCTAGCACGAAAAAAAGTACTTATCATTCATGGATGGGTTTAGTGGATACAATCAAATACAAATCAGACCCGAGAATCAAGATAGGATCATTTTTCAAGGATCCATAATTTTATTAAAGTATAAACCTTGGTAAATCTCACAAATTCTTAAATTTCAAACGATAAACTATTTGGTGATATTTTTGTAAATATATTTAAATTTCTAAGGTTTGAAGACAATTTTGGTGATGTTTAGAGTAAAATATTTTAATCTTGTGGAATATGGATGAATCATTTAAAAAAAGAATGGAAATTAGTGAATCCTTTTTTTAATGAAACTTCCAAATTATCTCAAATCATTAATAGACCCTTCAACTGCTCTTATCTCAGATGGACATTGGTGTATAAAAGACCAGAACTTACCAGGGTCTATGCCATTGCAAGCAGCCACATTCTATTCATTCCTTAGTTTCCCTCTAGAAGGGAAGCAAGTAAGTACTCTATGAGTATACAAAACCAAAAGTGTAGAAAATGAAAACAAAGGAAAACAAAACAAGTAATAAACTGAGTTGCTTACCTAGAGCTACATTTTCTACACCAATGAAACCCAAGAAGCAATGCCTAACCAATCACAACCATACCCACGAAGCTTTGCAATTTCTCAACATCATTTATTACTCATAGATAGGAATAAGTTTTGCACCAAGTCGCCATGGGTGAGGTTAAACCCTCGACCTTCCTCCCTCCTCCTCTCAAGAACAGTCAAATTGAGCAAATGAAAAACCATGTAACTTGGGAAAGTTTACCAAAATACCAACTACCACATTCAATGCATTGACAATGTGGAAGGAAACCAGCTAGTCGTATATGCCTTTCCACATGGCATTCATTAAAACTGCACCAAACCATACATTAAACATACAAATTTCAAATGTTGCATATAGACCTTCGCTATAATATAAAGACTAACTTTGTTATATGATAAAGACCATTGATAACCATAAGATATGTCACACTTTCATCCAATATCTGGTAGTTACGACCATAATCATACTAAGAAAGGAATAAATGATAAGGTATGGATGTCTATATCCTTGTTCATTCCTCCCTTGAGTATAACATTACAACACTTGGGTATTATATAGTATAGCTATGATCATATAACCATAATGATAGGTTTATAAAATGTCTAAATCCCTACACCAAATGAATATTAATTAGTAAACCAAATAAAATTATGTTAAAGAAGCATATTAAAATTAACATCATAAAAAGGTAAAGGCATAACACGATGAAAATTAAACCATATAATTTAGAAGAAAATGGGAAGAAACATTGTGCCTCAGTGACCAAGGAGAAATGTTCCTGTAGAAAATGAGTGTAGAATTTTTTTAGTCAACATGCTAAGTAAGGCTAACCTTTTATGGGCCAATAACCATACAAGGGTAAGAGTTATCCTTATGAAAAGAAAAGTTTGAAATATAAACATGACATCAAATTGAAAGCATAGACAACTAACTAAGACCGTGTAGTGTGTGAAGAAATGACCAATCTTATGACAAAACAATGAAACATTTACTTTTGCAAATGGTGAAAGAAGGAACATGAATATAAGAAGATTGAACATGGAGAAACATCATAAATTTTGCAGTGCTGAATTTAATTTACTAAAAATAAATCCAAAAGGAAATGATATACGGTCTCATTAAAAGTGATCATTGTAAAAAGGACCCTTGCAAAAAAAAATTAGGGTGTATTTTAGGAACATTACACTCTAGTATTGAGAATTGATTGGTTCGCTAAAAGAATTTGTTTATGGAGTTAGTTTTAATCATATGTAAATGGGAATACGGCTATAAGACCTACTTAGGGATGTGTACCCTTGGTTTGATGAGTCACCTATGAAAAGTCTAGATGTAGATTTAGGTAGACTCAAAAGGGAAGGGCATGTTGTATTACTTGATACTTGGTTAAAACTTTGAGGGAGGTTGGTATTTACCCCAAGTCAAGTTTAAAGGGGTAAATGTTAGGTTAACCTTGACTAGTGACTTGGTCATGGAGTGATTAAGTTAAAACCTAGAGCTAGTCATAAGGATTTGTCATTGGTTGTTTAGGGGCATATGGTTTTTGAGTGTGTTTTGATAGTTTCCCATGATTTTGCATGTGATGTAGCTTACTTAGAAACTTAAGGAGCTCCATTATAATTTTCGGACATAATGGATGGAAATATTACAAAAGAATATTTTAGGGATTTACCAAAATATATTTGTTTAACATTTTAAACTTTAATTTAAAGACTATCTTATTGGTCAACTAATGTAGCTTTTAAAACTATGCAAAACTTATAATAATTTTTAAAATAACTTTAAAAACTATTCAAACCTTATAATAATTTTCAAAAGTATAATTGATTTTGACACCATTCACAAGAAAAACTTATAAGGTATGTGAAGTGTTCAAATTTATAAATAAAGTTCTAAAATTTGAATTCGTAAGAGTATGATCCATCCATTTCTAACTCCACTCATGGCATTATATTTGAACTTCGATAATTTCACATAAAACTTTTTTATGGAAATCATCTCTTTGAGATAGTTCTTAAGAGGAACCAAAACCTTTGATTGTTTTATCTAGATGATCTCTTTGACACTAGTTTTAAGAGGAAGCTCCATGATCTTTGGTGAAAACATATGTCTAAAGGATGAAATTTGCAACTTTTATGAACATAAGTTTAAATAAAACAAATTTAAAATATAATCTTAAAAATTACAAACATTTAAAAACCCAAAATTTATATAACAAATTTAAAAAATAAAATGAATATTAAATATATTTTAAATTAAATTCAAAATTAAAATAAGTATTATTAAATAAACTTTTCAAATCATATTCCCTCGTAGTTTTTCAAACCTTTCTTACTTCTAGATTTCCTTTCACTCCTTTGTTACTTCTACAATTCATTCCTCAAATGTCTCTTGACAATCATAACATATCAATATCATCGAATTTCAGTTTATTGAGCTATGATAGTGAACTTGTTACAAAAGAAACATGATCCGAAAAGTATGGATCATACAATTTTTCAAGTAGAATACAATCTTCGTAGTCATAAATTAGTAGTCCTGCAGTTCAAGCAAATTTCTCCGCTGGTGACAATGGGCAGTCCAGTATTACCCATATTGATCATGGTAGCTGGGAAGTCTGTAAAGAAAGTGCTTTGATTGGTACTGTAGGTAGTAACTAGAGAATCTGTAGAACCTCCATTAAACAGTTCCTGGTCGGAGTGGAGAAGTCCCCTTTTGCTTCTCAAATCACTGTAATACTTCTTGTCGAATTTGGTAGCGGTGGCCACATCTAAGGGCGAGAGGGTGCCGTTGCCACCAATGCTTGGGCAGTTTGCCTTCACATATGTAGCGAAGGCAGGGTCAATGTTGGATTCATTGTAGATGCGAGTTCTGAATAGCGTGCACCGCGCTTGACCGATTGTATGAGCACCTGTAATATGAATAATAACTAAGGATGATAATTAGTAATTCTTGATAAATTTGAAGACATTTCACAGCTTATTAACATGAGATTGCAGAATAATGGGATGAATAATATAATACCTAAGAGTGCAACGAGGTCTGTGGTAGAAAGGCAAGAAGAGGCTAGTATTGTCTATCTTCAGAGTTTAACTAGTCGACTCGTACGGGGGATAGGCCCCTGGTAACCGGAGCAAGCTGGAACACCAACCTTAGGCGAACCTGTTGAACACGCAACCGATAATCGATATCACGGTCTGAGGCACGAGATCGAAACTTTGAAGAACGCTTGTCACAGAGACATGCTACGTCATTGGGACATGATAACTGTTCATGTTGTGTAGACACATGGAGAGTATTAATTAGTTGAAAATGTGTAAACACGTGGTTAGTAGTGATTAGTCGAAGGGACGATGAAGGTGAATAGTGGTTTTTCAAAGAACTTCAGAGAAATAACGCCTAATGGCGTAAATATTAGTTTTTCAAACAAAAAAAAAATTTGTTGTATTATTATGCAGTTTGTTGTTTTTTTATTGGTTCGTTAGTATTTAATTTTGGTTTACAATCAATTTTTTTATTATGAATAAAAGGATAAATATAAATATTAGAAAATTTGTATTGATGGATAAGGGCGGCTGTCAAATTTAACCCTTTCCTAGGAGAATTGAAGGGTCATTGAAAGAGTTCAATGTGTTTCAATGAGAGTTAAATAATGAATTGATGATGGGGTTTTTTGATTGACATGGAACTCTATCTTCTTGTTTTCATTTAGATTAAGAATGGTTTGTAATATTATTATTTAGGTAGTGATTATATGTTCTGGAATTTTATATTAAGTATAGTTTGAGTGGGTGTAACAGTTAAGAAGATGTGTTTCCTCTTAGAATGCTTCAGGTTTAAATCTAAAGGGGTGTAGGATATGTATACCTTAGAAATATATTATTGTTATTATTAGGTCTACAAGTTAGAATTCAAAAAAAAAATCAAAATTTTAAAACTTTGTTTCACATTAAGTTTGTTTTTTAAATAACAATAATTTTATTTTTGTATAGGTTTAATATTTACATTTTTATATAACAATACTTTTATTTTTTTAGGTTTTGTTATTAATTTTTTTAAATAAATAATAAATATTTGATTTTAAAAATAAAATAAAATAGTTATTTAATATTATGGGTGATAAAGCATTGGTTTGGTGGGGATGGTTGGATGGTATTTTTATGAACATTTATTTTGTGTATTTTCTAGTTTCATGTTTCAAGACTTTATATAAAGATAAACGATTTAGACTTTTAAATTTCCAACCAAAACTCTATGACTCATAACTCTAATTCCCAGGAAACCAAACAAACCTTCACCTAAATTTAGTCTGGAAGCTCAGAGTTATGCGATGGAAAACATTTCTATAATGACAAATCTTTCATCATTGCAGCCAATTCATTTCTAAGCTTTGGAGCCACCAGGTAATTAGATGGTGGTAGGGGATGTCATGGCATTTTTTGAAATTGTGGTTGACATGATTGCAGCGATAACTTTGACCTAAATACATGCTTTTCTCTTTTCAATTTGGCTTCATATTAAAACTCAAGCTTGACTATTTCTTACAGGTTTCTGCTACATTCAAAGGACTAATCCACGCACTACCCAATACTATGATATACGAAACACTGCTTATCCTTGTGCCAAGGGTAACCATTATTATGGTCATGGTCCATTAGGTATAGCACGGTGAGTTATAAAATATAAATTCCTCTATTTTATGTTTCCATTACTCCATGGAATTACACCTAGAGTAGTTAGGCGCATAGTAGTTATGTAGGGTGTCTCTATCGCTCCTCTCTGTTTGGGAATTTCCCTTCCTAGTTAAATGTGTATATAAGTGAAACCAATCTAATGCATAACTGCTCTACCTCAATGTATGTTTGAAATTTTCTCTCAAAAATCGACCTTGTATATATCTAGACACCAATTCTTAACAAAAGCTCGAAAGATATTAGTTTTTAAGAATAATATATTGTGAAACTGCCTATGGTCTTTCCTCTTCCATGAATTTCTAATTTGATTTTATTTTTACAAACTTTGCATGCATGTAGGTTTTGAATTTCATTAGTATGGTTTTGGACATAAAATTTCCAAATAGACAATGAGGCAGATCAGTTCAACATAAGCTTTTTTTTCCATATACATGGTTATTAAGGAAGGAAAACTTCCCAACAGAGAGTAGAGTTTCTAAATCCTGCATGTACACAACTTCAACAAGAAAATACTCTTCATCTATCTTGGAGCCTGGAGTGAAGGGTACATATTACGTAGAGAAACCTTAGTTCACACCAGTGTCCAGAATCCAGATCCCTCACATTTAGTTGTCTTTTGGGTTTCCAAGGTACTTGATTCTATCCTAAAATAAATAAAACTTAAATATATATATATATATATCACATAATTCAAGGAGAGGCGTTCCCTTGTGATTTTATGAATGAATCCCAAATTTCAAAATTGTATGTAATGATATTGAGTTGTTGAGGCCTAAAGAACCGTAGGGAGACTTCATGTGCAACTCTCTGTTTATTCAATGTAAGCAGTCCCTCAGCGGTGAATGAATGACATACTGTCATTAGGTGTAACTTGCATGTAGGGGTTCCAACTTGGCTCTGTAACACCTAAAGTGACCTATACTATTCCTCTAATGGATTCATCCACAGCTTTAATATTTCTTAGCCTCTTCGATCCTCTGCTCCTTTGGTGTGAGTTCTTTGAAGATACTTGGGGATGGAAGCTGGCATTTCTCAAACACTTTCACCATCCCTAATACCCTAAAAATGGAATAAACTAAAAAAAATGTCATTCCAAAATTGCATGTTAAGATGAAACGCTAGTTTTTAAGATAATTAATTTTGTTTATCAATTAATTTAAATTTAAGTTATATTTACATTTATTATAACCAATATAGATCTATTTTAAATAGGGATTTATTAAACACTATTAGAAATTTATTTTTTTGAAGTGTAATTTTGTTTTATCTTAATTTTTTATATATCAAAAGAATGTTTACATCTCAATAAACTAAATCTCTTTAGGTTACAAGGTTCTAATTTTTTTTATTTTATAAACCAACATAATTTTTTAATTACTTTTTTATTTTTATTTTTGATAAGTTATGAAGGGATTTGAGATGTTACCTGTGATAGTAGACTATAAACACCTGCTACTCTCAATGCAATTATCAAAACAAGTAAAAACAAGATGAATAATAATTCTTTGAATGTAATTTAGAACAGGCAAAATCGCAACATTCTCTCTATGTAACAGTATGTCATGTCAACAGATAAAATTGCAGCATTGTATGTATGTAACAGCATGTAGTATTGATGTCAATTACAAAAAACTGAATGGCAATGTTTGAATTATTGTCTATATGTAAGAGCATGTGGTATTTTTTGATAGTAGCATTGATGCCCATTACAAAAACTGAATGGCAATGTCTGAATTACAGTATGGAAACTCTTCACACATCTTATCAGCATAGCACCTCTGTGCACATCGAACCTCTGTCATATTCCATGCCTTGATTTGCCTTCCAGCAATGAATTCAACAGGATAAACGGGAAAACTAAGATAGCGTGCAAATCATAGAGTTTTTACCAGGCATACAGTAATTTAAATTTACAAAGTCTGACCTGAGCACTCAAAGCAACAATGTTTATATTCAAGATGGACATAATATCAATAAATGGTAATGAATACAGAAATATAGAATTAAAGTATGCACAATGCACATAGTCATACACTAACCTAGATCTATTTTAAATTTTAGATCCATCTTCTAGATCTATTTTAAATTTTAGATCCATCTTAAATCCCAAAAGGGTAAAAAATTTCAAGTTTTTTGCTATTTAATATCTTCATGAAAATCTTTAATAATAAAAATGAGAAATTTGGAAATTTAGAATTTATTAGATTTTCATATAGTTATCAACGTTATGAAAATCCCACTGCCAAACAAATTATGTTTTATTAAATGAGATAAACGATTACAAAGCTCTGTTATATATACAAAATGGGAACTCTCTCCCAAGCCAGGATCCAGGGACAGCAGGACACTTCAATTAAAAAAATAATAAATCAAGTTTATGATTTCATAAAATAAACAGAGAGCCACTAGAATGGAAAAAAGTTATGGTTCAGGCCTATTCATTACGAAATGGGTAGTCTCCCAAGCCAGGATCCAGGGACAGCAAGGAAGATTTAATTATAAAAATAATAAATAAAGTTACGACTCATAAAATAAACATAGAAGGCTATTATATTGGGAAAAAAATTATAATTCAGGTCTAACTGTGATTACTAACCACAAGTCTCAATGTATTTATCAGCATATCCCGGAAAAAATTATTGGTGAGAGAACTATAGCCAATATTTAAAAATAAAAATAAAAACATGTGTATGAGCTTGTTTGTGCTTGTTTCCCAAAATAAGAAGAGTTTGACATCACATCTCAAACGCTGACTTGTGACAGAACCAACAAAAATTTGACATAGACATACTGAGGCGACAAATGGTATTTAATTTCCAAATCTCCACAAATTTTCATCTCCAAGACAAGTTAAGATCCTCGATTCATTTTTTCAGCCATTTTCTGATGGTTCATTGTGTGCTGCATACAAAAGGCCACTTTCGCCTTATTTGTGTCTTCTAGTCCTTTTAAAAAACACAATATACTTTGGTTCTCTATGTTGTGGCTTGTTTTCAAAATAACTGCAAAGCTGGGCTTAAAACGATTTTATATAATGCCGTTATGAGGGTAAAATAGTACTGATTAAAAATATGAATAGCATCTATTTATTCTGAATCAACAGAGCTGAGCATGTGGAACTAAAATAGTAACAATTCACATGCCAAAGAAAAAAAAAATTAAAGTAGTTTCTTTGATATCCTCCCTTTAGTGCACCAATATTTTCAATTCAGGTAAAATTATCCACAATTAACTCCACAAGCATCACTGATATCTGGATTGCAATGAAAATTACTAATGGGATTTGTGGGTAATGCTGTGTTTGGATGGTAAAATTTCTCAATATCATAACAAAGGAAAAGTAGTGCAAAAACGTTCATTTCCTTAACACTTGTTTCTAACAAAATGTAGACTCATTAGTAGCAGAATTGGGCAAGATGAGCCTTTATATAGTTGATAGTGCTGCTCTTGGTTCATGAATATTTTGCAGCATATCCATAGAAAATAAATGAAATGATTGTTGCAATGCCTAATGCCACATACAAAATAAATATGTTGTTTACTCTTTGCAATTTTCCCTTGACTGAGCACTGAACAACTAACAAACCACCAACATGAAAGAAATGCATAATGAACACAAATGCAATTGCTGAAAAGACTGTTGTGTTAGGTATTTCTGAACATGAAGCCAACTGATATTAGCTGGGATGAAACTTACAATAAATCAAGAATGGATGCCAAAGATTGCCATGACAAGTTTGAAAGCTTTTCTTGATCAAGCCTTAAGACTTTTTGTGATCAGCAATATCTCTTTCAAATCTCAAAGGTGCTCATGCACCTATTTTCATTATCCACCTCCATAAGACACTTTCACGAATATGGCTATACCATTGCCTTCACATAACTAACTTGAAGTCTTATGCATATTTTGGTGGAAACTTCTATTTTTTTTAAGTCTATCCAACTCAACTGCCCCTAAGATTTGTCATTTTCTCCTTAAAACAATGCCCCAACCACTTTCAAAGGTAAAGGCAATCCATCACAAGCTGTCAAGAACTCTTCTACCAGATATTTAAATCTTTGCAATGGATGAAGCTAAAAGAATTTATGATTCTGATGGTCATATCCCTGTCTCCTCATAACTAGCTTTAAATCTCTTATGTATCTCAATAAGAACATTTACTTGCAGAAGTCTATCCAACTGGTCTTTCCCGTAAAGATTTGTCATTCTGTCCACAAAGGACTGCCCTAACCACTCTCAAAGATAAGGACAATCCATCACAGGCCATTAAGAACTCATCCACTGGATATTAGAATCTTCACAGTGAGAACAAGTTTGTCCTGAGATGTAACTAAAATTAAGCTATTTGAGAGAAGGGCATCTTTTATCGACAAAAATGCATCAATCTAATTGAAATGATCTACATCATCTAAAACTATCAAAGCATGAACAGATTTAAGATGTTTTTAAACATCTTTATACATTTATCATTATGATCCATTTGTAGATCCAACTAAATCAAGCCCTTAAAAAAGAAAGAAAAAACAGGATCCACATTAATCCAATAATTTATGGATGATGAGTTCTTTCAAAAACGTCGTCTTTCCTACTCCGCCCAAGTCCACGATCCAAACAAACTGAGTTTTCCTGCTTTGCTGTTGTTGCAATAATAGTGTGGTTTCAAGATCATCTAACATTTCATCCAATCCAGTTGGATACTTGACCACATTGAAGGGTTCTCTTTCACCCCTTTTCAAGATACATTGAACCACCCTATCCATGAGCTTCATCTCGTCACTGGTTTCACTGAATCAAACCAAAAACAAGCATTGCTTAGCATTAGCATTTTTATGATTACGCAGAGTAAACAATCATAGATCCATTTTAACTATAAGCATAGATAAATTTGCACATTGAGTAGCATAGATTCAATTTATAAGCATAGATAAATTTGCACATTGATTAGGGTTTAAAATGTATTTAAGCTAATATATATAAATATAATTAATCCAGATCCATATTAACCATTCAACCTTAAACACCCATGGGTTTGCACTTTGAAGAGCATAATAAGCCAGGGGTTAAGAGGATCTATGATAGTGTGCATCAATACAGCTTACAAGTAATTCATTTAACGAATCCAGATCCATCTTAAGTTTTAACCGTTAAACCTTTAAACACCCATGAGTTTGCAGTTTGCAGAGCATAATAAATCAGGGGTCAAGAGGATCTATGATAGTGTGCATCAATATATCTTACAAAAGTAATTCATTTAACTAATTCAGATCCATCTTAACCATTAAACCTTTAAACACCCGTGAGTTTGCAGTTTGCAGAGCAGAATAAATCAGGGGTTAAGAGGATCTATGATAGTGTGCATCAATACAGCTTACAAGTAATTCATTTAACTAATTCAGATCCATCTTAAGAATTAAACCTTTAAACACCTATGAGTTTGCAGATTGCAAAGCATAAGAAATCAGGGGTTAAGAGAATCTACATGAGTTTGCAGTTTGCAGAGCATAATAAATCAGGGGTTAAGAGGATCTATGATAGTGTGCATCAATATAGCTTACAAAAGTAATTCATTTAACTAATTCAGATCCATCTTAACCATTAAACTTTTAAACACCTATGAGTTTGCAGTTTGCAGAGCATAATAAATCAGGGGTTAAGAGGATCTATGATATTGTGCATCAATACAACTTAAAGTAATTCATTTAACTAATTCAGATCCATCTTAAGAATTAAACCTTTAAACACCAATGAATTTGCAGATTGCAGAGCATAAGAAATCAGGGGTTAATAAAATCTATGATAGTGTGTAACAATATAACTTACAAGTAATTCATAAAGGAGTAGAGGTCTAACCCATTACATGCTTTGAGCTCGAAGACTGGAATAAGACGGCCGTTCCTGGGGACCGTTCCTGGGGATATTCAGAGTTGGTAGGGGAAGGGGAGGCAGAGGCAGATGAAGCGCAAATCGCAAATTCGCGATGGCAATTAGGAAGAAGCGGCCTCCTTTTTATCGAGTTCAGCCGTGATAGGATCCAAATGCGGAAGGGGATTGAAAAGCGTTAGAGGATATAAGTTGGGGTTCTACAGAACTTCTAGGTTATCGTGAAAAGCGGTGGAATGAATATGACTGCTTGTTCACATAGCCCGTGACCCTGGGGAAGTTGCATGGTCGACCCGGGAGACTCGAAAGGTCAGTCAAAGAGTTCAGTGTTTTACACATGGTTGAACGCTGCTTCAATGATGAATTCATTTAGAATTATGAAATTTTGATTATTTTATTTTCTTATTTCTTTTCGTTTACTAAAAAAATGGCTTCTACTATTATTACTAGCATTGGCATTGCACAGAGAGGTGCAAAGAAATTTCGAGGTTAAAAATATTTAGTGTTTCCGCAAGTGAATGAACAATTTGCTGATTTTACTTAATAAAATTTGTTTTGTTGTTTGAGTTTCAATTTCCGCAATATATGGCAGAAGACCTAACCCCAAAGGACTCAAGGCTCGAACCCGTGACCTCCCCCCGAACTAAGAGAGTGTACGCATGTCTTACCAATTGAGCTAACCCTTGGGGCTTCGAAATGCAGAGTTTGCAAAACTAATTGTCACATTTTATTTTCATATCGAAATTCCGCATTGCAGAATATGGAAATTGGAAAAGAGATAAGTATGTCCATAAATTTAACAGAAACATGAAAGAGATTTAATAACTTATCAACTCAAATTACTATTGATCAATTAAAATTGATCAAGAATTCAGAACATTCAAGATTAACTTGTATCTAAAATGTCAATTGAAAAATAAAGATTGATCATAGTATTTGTTGTAGAATCATTTGCAGAAATAGATAAAAGTTTTAATTAAATAAATACATTTTAAAACATATGCACAGAGCATAAGTACAGAAAAACTAGAACTGTAGATCAGTGCTTATAAATCTGCAAAGGAGAATCACTATTTATCAAATAAACTTGATTAAATAAATAGAAAGAGATTCAAGAATAACATAGTTGTATTAATAAAGGTTTGCAAGAAATTACAAACTCTGGTTTAAACAGAGTATCTTCAATCCTTTGTGTTGATTTCTCCCTCCAGAAATTCTCCCCTAGTCCATGAGAAATGTACCCTTTAAATAATTATTACAAAAGAATGAATCCCCAAGACACTGGGATCATAAAATCCATATAGAACTATTGACCAAGAAAATCTGCCACCTCATCCAGATCTACAACAATTCGTCTATGTTTGGGTAATTGGCAAATTCAAACCCAAGCTGAACATCACACATAAAGTTCTCCATTTCATTTTTGACTAACTTATGCTAAAGGTGGATGAAAATGTGGATCTTTCCTTGCATAGTAAGTGGTTGCCTTATCAACTGATCCACGTCTCCGATGCTAATATGATCAATTCCTTTAATCTTTTCCTTAGCTTCTTCACATCTACGTTCCACCTGCTCGATCATTAACTTTGGAGGACAAGCGTTCTCAATCAGCTCCATGGTAAGGAAGTGCAATATCTCCATGATGCTATAAACTGCATACCATCTTCTCCAGCAAATTGCCTGTGCTTTCTGGATGGACTATTCAATCATCTCATTCAAATCAAGCCAAACATGCAGAACAGTTCTGACCTTCTTCAATTGAAAACTGTTGAGGGTGGTGATACCTTGTGGCTTGTCTTTCATATACCTTTGCCAATCCAAAATATCATCATAAGCTTTGGAGGCATGTTGTCTCTTGGTTGTTTGTTCCTCCAAGGTGACAGACATTTTGTCAAAAGCAACATAAGTCTCAAAAATGTCATCCCGGGTCCTAAACATTTCAGTTATTAAATCATGATGATCCTGATTGACGTGGATAGCCAAATCTTGAAACTCTTGCTGAGAGAACCTAAAGAATGCAGAGGAAGCTTCACTTGCAGTTGTATCTTCACACTATTTTACCAACAAGGCTATCATTTGGATATTAATGGCATTTGTAGTTTTTTCATTCTGCAATTCATCCCGGAGAGAGGCATTCTTGAGCTGCAACTCTTTAAACTTGTCTTCAAATGCTTTCTCCAAATTTCCCACATGAGTTTTATGCTCTCTCTTGACCTCATCTAGTTATTCCTCTAACCTCTTTATTTCTTCTTTCCTTTTGTCAAACTCCTTGTTCAATGTGAGAACTGCACCAAGGTTGGCACCTGTGAAAGCACCCAAAACTGTGGCTGAAGCCACAGCATCAATCTGAGGGTCACCAGACTGTTGAGTCCAGATTATTTGATTGGTGACAGGTGTAGACAAATCATCATGATTCCTGCTTCTCTTCTTTCCATTCCTTACCACTGCCTTGGACGACCTGCTATAAAAGTAATCTCCAAGAGGGACTACATTGTCTTCATTAAACTCATCCACTGATTGAGTAAATGAAGAAGTTCCACTTACTGTTGAAACCAGTGAGGATGTCTGAGTAATGGTGGGAGGTGGCATAGGCATGGTAATGTGGGAACTAGGGAAGGGAGAGGAGAGGCTCTAATCATCTGTGGGTTCAGAGATTGGAGAAAGGGTTTGAGTAGAGGCTCCAAATAGTGGAATACCAATGTTAATGGCTGAGAGTGATGATGAAGGTAATATAACCCTCTCAGGAATAACAGAAGATGACAAAACAAATGAGGGTAAGTGCAAAGGGATAGTGAAAGATTGGGTTCCTGCAATAGTGGATGGAGGAATGGGATGTCGATCTAGGATGATTGGTATGGAAACAGGTGGTGAGATCAAAGAGTGACACAACTGGGATAATGAGGATGATGGAGTCACCCCAATAGGCAAAGTGGAAAGAGTGTGGATGGATGAGAGGAGGAGCGCTGCAGTTGATGAAATAGGAGTAGAAGTAGTTTCTGGGATCTTGGGATGTGGAATGAAATTGTCCACTCCACTATCACTGAACAAATCTGCAAATGTCTGTAAAGGTTGATTAACTTCCTTGATGACAAGTGGATGACAAGCACATATGAATGCATTTCTTCTTCAACATCAAAGTCAATAAGATCAATGGTGGGTATCTGAGAAACAATCACCTGAATCCTCTGCTTTTGAAATGGCTTAATATCAACTGTTACTTGTTCATCACTTACCTAGGTAAGTGTAGTAGTCATCCTATATGTCAAAAATAGGCTTGACAGTTGCAGCTGCTTGATTATCCAATACAGAAGTTAGGTGTGCCAATTTCTACTTTGACTGCTGAGAAGTATGCATCAGAGCCTTCAGTTGCTGAGATACTGTCACCCGTGGAAGATATTCCATATGATCTTTGTCCTTATTCCCATTTGTATAAGTCACTACTAATAGAAATTTTGTTTGCTGGGCTTCCTTCTCTTCCCTGTCCTTCTTCACCTTTTCAAGTAGATCAAGTTCCATAGCTCTATAGCTCAGAATCCTAGCTTTAAGCTCCTGCTGATATTGTAAAATGTGGCTTTGTTCCTATTTTCTCTTAGCCCTAGCCAGGCCTTAAGAAAATGTATTCACCCCTCGTAAATAGAGTCATCAGGGATTTCTTCATGAACATACCCACCCTTGATATGTTTCTTCTTGTAGTGGGCATCGAGAAACCCCTTAGGGTCATGTCTCCTTTTAAGAGAAAAGCCAAGCTTCAAAGAGGCTATTTGATCACCTAACACTGTATCCCAATGATCCAAGATTTAGAGGAAATTTAGGCCAGTCTTTCTTCTTAGGAGCAACAAGTTTCCTGTAGACACCATTAGTGACGGTCTAGAAAGAGACCTCTTCAAGAACCAGCCCGTCAGGAACTATCTTGGGCAACATATGAACGGTATTGCCACCCCAAACTCTAATATATGAAAAAGACTCGTCGACATACTAGTTACCCATTATGGCAATGAGAGCTCTAGCTCTAGCTAAAAAGGCATGAGCTTCCACTTTGAATATCTTGAAATAAATGGTTCCCATGAAGTGTTCATAGATGCCATAGAATGAAAGTATATAGTTGTTATCCCACAATGTCAAATAGTAAATTGGTACATGAGGGGTTGGTAAAGTCTAGTTCCATCCCAAGTGGGGATGTTGGAACTCTATGCAGAATACGTCAATGATAAAGGCCGAAAAGAATAAATTGGGCTTCTTCCAGGAAGTAGCCTTTTGATAATGCTGGATAGTCATTTTAAGCTCCAGCAACAAGATAGAAGCCCATGGGAAAGACTCACTAGAAGTTAGGACGTGATGGGCCACCGGAGCCCATTTAGCTTTAAAAACAAAGCAATTGGGAAGACCATAAATCATGCATAACATGGCTATCAGTAAAGAACAAGGTTCCCTAAAACAGGTGACAGGGTACAGGTCATCGAGCCTCAGCGAGAACTTATTAGGTTCATTCATCCAGTGTTTTAGCATTTCATTAAAATTGTACCTAGTTTTTGAGGATTGGGCAAACTCTGCGTTGAGGGGTTGTATAGGTGGTTTAAGACCATAAGCTTTGGTAAACACCTTGGGGTGAAAAGTGGCCAATTGTGACCATGTGTTATCATTAAAGGACCGGTCTTTAGGGTTTTCGTTGTCCACAATCCATTTAATTGGGTCAGTGTAAGGGAGGATAGAGGGTCTGGCAGCGATGGCATGTAGACCAGAATCCCTAATTTTCTGATAAGCCAACTGGTCATTTTGAATGTCTAAGAGGTTGTCATTATAAAAAATTGAGTAGATTCTAGACCAGTCAATTTGGTAAGTTTCAGTGACTCTACCACTAGTGTCGGAGAAAAAGCCAAAGTTTGGGTCTTTTATCAGCATGTCTTTGTGGGTGCTCTTGTAGCGAGTGGTTCGAGCTATTCTTCCAATTGAAAAAATCTGTTTAAACGCATAAGCAAGAAATCAAGACTAATTCAAACAAAGCGACAATAAACAATTAAACAAAGAAATGAGTAAGAAACCAACCTAAAATCAACCGGGACTGTAAAAACGTTCTCTAGTAAAAAATCGCAATGAAAACTCACACAACAAATTAATTCGTAACAGTAAAAATGGTAAAGAAAATATAAAGCACCTGCTTATATATAGATTTTCTGCAGGTCGAATTAAGACTGTAGGCTCATGATAAATAAACGATCGGGATTAAATCTTGCGGAATACAGGATCAAAACGCGAGATTTAAATTATATTCACCATCCCGCAACCCGCATTCCTCAATTACGAGATGCGGGATTACAAAGTACCGAAATTTTATTGAAACCTTTCCACAATCCGCAATCCTGCAAATTGCGAGTTGTGGAAACACACAACAAAAAATCTTAAATCAAACTACTTCCTGCAATCCGCAATCCGCAATCCACAATTTGCGAGATGCGGGTTGCGGGGTGTGGGTCGCGGGATGACAAACTACACTCATAAAAAAGATTCCACTGCCGCAAGTCGAAAGTAAACAATTAAAAAAAGAAATGAGTAAGAAACCAACCTGAAATCAACCGGGACTGTAAAAACTTTCTCTGGTAAAAACTCGCGGTGAAACCCCACGCAACAAATTAATTCGTAACAGTAAAAATGGTAAAGAAAATATAAAGCACCAACTTATATATAGATTTTTCGTGAGTCGAATTAAGACCGTAGGATCATGATAAATAAATGGTCGGGATTAAATCTTGCGAAATACAAGATCAAAACATGAGATTCAAATTAGATTCACCATCCCGCAACCCGCATTCTGCAATTGCGGGGTACGGGTTATAAAACACTGAAATGTTATTTAACCCTTTTTGCAATCCAAAATCCCGCAACCATATGCGGCTTGCGGGTTGCGGAAACACACAACAAAAATCAAACTACTTCCCGCAAGCCGCAAGCCGTAATTTGCAGGATGCGGGTTGTGGATTGCGGGATGACAAACTGCACCCATAAAAAATATTCCGCTACTGCAATCCGCATTGCGGGTTGCGAGACTGAAAACTTTTCAAATATAAAATCAACTTTCCGCAATCCGCATTGCAGGTTGCGGAAAGACGCATTTTTGGGAAAAAGTTAGTTCTTTTCACAGCTCACCAAAACATAAAAAACATGCATAAAATTTCAAAAATGTTAAAGAGCATGAGAACCCTAAGGATACTAAAGAACCCAAACATTGCCTTAGCATAGAAAAATTGGGGCTCCCATGTTTTATTGGATAATACATGGGATATGTTGTAGCTATAACACCGCCCTTATCTCATCCATTTGTTTTTCCCTAGATCCACAGTCTAGATTTGTTTTGTCGTTGAGGTTTTGGCTATATAGTGTGTTTGAATTTTTTAGGTTTTTACTATTTGTTTTATCTATGATTTTATTGTGCCTGTTTATTTTTACTCTGCTTTCTTTTTGCTACACCTTACATCTGTCACTGGTTGTGGAAGGTTTGCTGCACCTTACATCTGTAACTGGTTGTGGAAGGTTTCTATTAGTAATAGTAAGTTATTAAGACCATTTATGTTGTTATTTGTACACTTTAGTAAGTTTTGACCAGATTTGCGGAATTTCGAGCATAAATGGCATCTCCCATGCCCAGAAACACGAGGTCAAAAACGGCTCTGCAAGAACAAAGGTCCAAGGACCCAAATGTCAGAATCTTTACAGACACTAGTGGGTGAATTTCTAAAAAGCTATATTTGGAGTGGTCAAGAATTTATTCAATTTTCGATAATGATGATTTCTCGGCTTTTCCTCATGAGAAACCGACTTATATCAACATTAAGAGTTCACAACTCCATCTAATTGCCGCCAGACCAGCATTTATGCCCTACACAGATGCAGTGAAGTGGGCACTCGACCACAATAAGCCCGAAGAGCGAGTTTTCAATGATTACATTAACGTTTTTGTGGCCTTGTTCAGACCTGAAATTTTTTATAAGGCTTACGCTCCTAGTCCCCTGAAACAGTTACTGAATCGTAAGTTCGTTGATGAAGCAATATCATGTTTCAATTACAAACAGATGGTAAAATCATGGATAGAAAACCCTACCGTGTTTAGTCCACAACGAGGTATTGGCTACCCTACTTCATGGTTCAGGGAACCATTTTCACTACTGGCCGCTATGTTCTGCCGATTATATGGTGAGGCAAATTGCACACATTTCAAATAAGAGTGGGTTCCGGCAGCCCAACACATTATTCTTACAAGTGAGTCATTCAATTGGGCTCAAATGTAACGTCCCCAACCCTCCAACCGGGCAATAGGACGCTACTTTACACCAATCATACGAGAATCTAGCCCCATAATCACGAACATACATACACATAATGTTGAGGCCAAGATACTTCAAACCATAAAACATACTACGATGCATAATTGTTCATGTACATAGCAGAAGCAAAACAACATTCATTCAAATGCAATTCAACATTCAATGTGTCCATCATCATAATTCATTAATAGTAAATATGATTGCAAAACTGATTAATCAAGAATACTTATCTTATGAGAACTGTCCTGCAACCAGCTACGTCGCTACAACGTTCCACCCAACCATAGGCCAGCATGCTCTTTAATCTCTCGGCAACGCTGCCACCCTCGAGCCGGGCATGATTCCCCAAGGAATAAGGAACTAGCAGGCTTACACCTAGCTAAGGATAATCAACACAACAAGGATACACAGTTTAGCCAAGCCAACACAGTTGGGTTTATCAGGCCATCTAGGAGCTGGAAAAGGCTAAATGCTAAGCTGCTGAGCTCCTGAAAGAGTTAGGGACACCTACACCAGAACTAGCCTGACTTCTAGAACACCCACACATACCCAACACAAGGAAATGAGTCCTTTCTCTGCAACACAGTTCCTTAGGCCCTGACCTCCCTTCCAGTGCTATTCAGGGGTTGTGGAGAAGAAAGCCAGTCCTCTAGCTCTGTCTGTGTGGTTCCCGAACACACCAGGTTTGTCAAGCAAATCAGGCCCTCATCACCACTCCATTACCGTCCGAAGACCAACCACTACATGCATGTAGCAAAACTAGCAATTTCAGCTTTGACAGGGGAAACGAAACCTGAATCGGTCTTGGCCCTATTGTGGCCAAAACGATTACACAGCAACCTATGCTAGTCCAAATCACAAGGAAAAACCACATCCAATCAAAATGTGGATGAAGCCATAGCCCACACAACGTAGGTACTCACAGCAACCCCAACTGATCAGAGGAGAACAACAACCATGGTTCAGTGATGAAGTAACCAAGCATCACACAGTCTGACAATGGTAAGAAAGGAAAACAATCTCCTGCATGAGAGTGAACATCTCATAGACTAGCAATCGAAGAGAAAAGGGGAGAACGAACCCCAAACCAGAAATTGCACCCTTCTTAACTCAGCTCTGCGTGAGGAAGACCATCCGAACCCCCTGCGCATGAGAAGGTGAACAGAACAAAACGTCACCGTGTGAGAATGAGCAGAACCCCCGAGATAGTGGCATAGTGGTGTTTCCCTTACCCACGTGAAGCTGGAGAGACAGTTGGTGGAGTGAGTGTGTGGCAAAGACTGACAGTCCTGCCACCCACCACTTCCCAGCAATAACTGCCTCAACTACTCAGCAGACATTAAAGGTGGTAGTTGGATGGGACAAGGGAAGGTGATCAAAACAAACAGGGTGGTGACACATGGCTTTTCCCCCCATGGGCTCAAGGTTTAACATTCCCCCCCTCCTTATCCTTAGAAAATTATGCCCTTTTCAATTTGGTTGCAGTGAACATAGCTGGTTGGAGTTATTAAGTTAAAATGCATAGTTACAGGATGCCACAATGTTAATATGTGCCGTATGTCCCAATATACCATCCGTGACAATTCCAATACGAAACATAACATAACCAAATCGATGGTGGGGCCTTTGGCTTTAGCTCCTCACCATGATTTTTTACTATATATGTATCATGTATATTTAATGCATCGGGGTCAAAACCGTAGATGTTACATCAAACATTATCTGTTAACTTGCAAAAGAAAATTGAAAAATACCTAAAAGTCGGGTCAAGCAAAAAAATACAATTTTACATGTCGGCCTATGTCATGGACGTTTTTTGTGCCACTTCGACATTTCCTGATCTAGGTTGGAATTGGCAGACGAATTGTCAAATAGTTCATATTTACTATTCTGACATGTGGGAGGATGATTTTGTTCATCATATATACGACATCTACGACCTTTTCTTAGGGTCCATGTATCATAAGATTTTTAAAGCCGATGCTCCATCATTTTCAGCAAAATCTAAGGCTTTAATTACTCTTCATGGAGATTGGTACATCGGGGAATATTTCTCTTATTTCAGAATTTGGGGAAGCAACATCGTCCATTTGTTGCCGAGAATTGTTCTAGACTAAATGGTTTTACAAGAATTTGCTTTTCAAACAGTCACTGACGACGCTTATCCAAAATTGGCTAAGAACAAGAGGAAGGGTTTGCCTAGGTTTCCTTTGTCTCTAGATTGTTTTGTTATATAGAATTCTACCCATGGAACTATGTTGGGTAAGGAGATTACAATTATGAAGTTGGGAGAAGCTTCGAAAAGGATGCGTGATCCTAAGGCTTTCCTCATTAACCTTTTTGCTCAAGAAAATGCTAAGTTAAATTATACACATGAAGATTTGCCAAATGATTCCGTGTACATGGGATTTGTTGATTTTCGAGAAGCACTGGAAAAGATCACTGATCCAGAGGTAACATCTCATGTTTTCCAACATCAAAAATAAATTAAGGAAACAACCCTTTATATTAGAAGATCGAAATTTGAAGAAGAGGATAAGATTGATAGGGAAAAAATGGAAAGAGAAGCAAGACAACAAGCAATAGAAGCTTCTGCCCCAGCATTGCAATCGAAAGAGAAAGGAAAAGTTGTGATAGAAACCCATGGCAGTGGTCAGTCTTCGCAAGAGATGGAATTTCTTCAAATAGGGGAAGCATTTAAACTAGGTCTAGCCAAGCTCAATGCTCAGCTTCGGACATATGTTCAAGAGCCTGAAGCTGAGCCAGAGAAAAACAAATCTCAGCTTGTTTGTTAGCAACCATAAGTTGTTGAAGCATTAGTGGTTCAAATAGATCAAATACCTCAATAGGTAGCCATGGATCAACAAGCATTGCAGATAGGTCCACCTATCCTTCAAGAGAAACTGCCTCTCCAAGCTTCTCTGATTCGACAGGTTGACCTTGAATCCAAGTGTAAGATTGAGATCCATGAAATTGATAGTGATCTAGAGGAGGAGACTGGAAACCCCACTTGTCATGTCAATATTGTTATCTCGAGGACATCATTTGTCCCTTTCTCAGAATTTTCAGGAGATTTTTTCATGCTTTATTTTCTCCGTCCTCTTTTTTCCATGTGGATTTAAAGCCTATTGTTGAGGAAACTTGTAGAGACCCATTAGTATCAGCAAAATTTTCTAGTGATACTCCCCCTCCTTCTCCATGTGTTTCATCGATTCCCCATACATATGAGCCTCCCACCACATCTTTTCGTATCCCTTTTTCCCAAGTGGAAAATTATTCTATATCTACTATCCCTTCTACATAAACTAAAAACTCTATTCCTCCTTCTTCCACTTCCCTCATATCTATATTCTCTCTTTCGGCTTTAGACATTTCTCCTCTTAATGTAGAAATCCCGATGTCACAATCAGAACCTCAGTCAACAAGCTCACCCAAAAAAGAAGTTGTTTCATCTACAAAAGAGATAGCAGATTTTGGAGAAGATGCAGTTGTTTTCTTAGGGAAATATTATTGGAGCAAGAAGCAGAAGGCCATTTGGAAGAAAGGTTCAAAGAGGACAAGAGAAGGCATGCTCAAACATGTGCCTGCGCTTTATAAAATTGTCTGGAAAACTAATGCTCCTAATGAAAAGAAAGGAGCATTAAATACAGCAGCTGCTATTGGAACTTTTGCAGGTGCTAACTATAACTCAGTGTCGCAGCTGACTAAAGATCTCTTCAGTAAGGAAGAGGAACTACAAAAAGAAAGAAAGGATCTGGATGCATCTAAGGCATGTCACCTTAAGGATATTAAGTTCCTTAAATAAGAGCATCAAGATAAACAGACACAATGGGAAAAAAAATCGAGAGTGTGAAGCATCAACTTGAGAAATTAGAGGTTGTCAACAAGCAACAAGTTGATCACAATTATACCCTAGAGAATCAACTGAAACAATTACAAATATCTTCAACAGCCTCATCATCTTCAACATTAACAGTTGAAGAATTTAAACAGCTGGCTTGTAGGGTAAATGAGTAGTGTTGATTGCATGGACAGACCCAGGTTTGCTATAATCAACCAACAACACCCCTAGCTCACTGGCCCTTTCGGCGACAGACCGCAAGGCGGCCTGAAGTCTCACCCGAAGTGAATCTAATGGGTTGGCCAAGGACTCAAGCATCTTGGACCAGGTTCTATGGCAGTCCTACTGGTGGCTCGCAGCTCTTCTAGCTGCAAGATCTCCCTTAATGTTTGAGTGTCGCGCAACCTCTTGCTCGCGCCGCGCAATCCCGTCGTCGCGCAGCTCTTCTAGCCGCAGCGTCTCTACCCTTGCGCGCGTCACGCGGGTTCTTCTCTCTTCGCACGACTTCTTCCTTCTCACAATAGTCCCAATCTCACCGCATCGCCACGCACCATGCGACACGAAACTCCTGTTCAACGCTAAGTCCTCAACCCACGGACTCGCGCACCGTAGCTCCCCTGCCGGTGCGGTATCGCCTTCTTGCGATACCCCCTAACCGCGGTTTAGCGCACTTAGCGTTGTTCGTGTCGACGCGCAAGACCTAATACCCAGACTGTCTTACTGTGATTAATTAACTATCTAAGGCAAGCATAAGTAACCCTTATACGACGTGCCAAGGATTTCAACTTATATATATTTCTGCAGTGCTGTAACTAAACAACTCATTCATACATCAACTGTAAGCAAATTGCATAACATAATCAGATAGATGCAGCAAATAAACACAATATGCAAATCAATCACTGAACACGGGATTTTAACGTGGTTCGCCCCCAGGATGGGAGTTACGTCCACAGAACTATGTTTTCTCTATTATAGCTTAAGGGAAGGCAAACACAGTTCTGCTGCGCCTCAAATGCAGCTCAAGATCTTCTCTCTGAGGTCTTTCTTCTCTATCTTTATGCTGTCTCTCTTACAACATACTCTTCCCTCTCAGTCGATCCCTGCAGATCGTTACATGCATGCTGTACAAGCCGGCTACTGGTTTTAGTAAGATTGCTACCGCTAGAACCAGAACCAGAGCTCGGCTTTTACAACAATCTACTTATCCTTATTGCCTATTTCAATCACAACTGTCTCTCTATCTAACCAACTGGCTAACTGACTGACTAGCTAACCCTTTACAATACAAAATATTTTCTTATATAGGCAGCTCGAAGGTCGTGCCATTACAACACAGTGGGCCTGTCCCAACAGTAACCCAAACCATAATTAGTGACAGTCGGTCCTCTCTGTCCTTGAGGTAGCCGCTTCCTGTCACACCACAGCTCTCTGCAGTCTTCCATGCTTCCTGGCACTGACAATGGGTACTATGCACCGCTTCTTTGCTTTATGTCCTTTGCCTTCAATGCTTGAGCCTCGTTGCTCCTTCTTCTTTATGAGGGTCGTTGAGCCCTCCTGTCTTCCGCTGCTGCCTTCAATGCAGTGGGTGAGCTCTCCCTTCTCGGCCGCTCAGGTACCGTTGCCTTTCTTTAACTTCCGCATCTCAAAAAGTCACGGTTTCCGGCTCTGCTCTCCAGCTGGAAACGTGCTACGGCGTCGTAGCTCCGTCTTATCCTCTTTCCGCCAAAACTTATCTCTCCGCCAAAACTAGCAGCTTCTTTTGTAGCTGCGGGACCCTGCTCCAACAGTCCCCTAACACTTACTTGTGGCTCGTCCTCGAGCCACCTGGAACGGGATTCTCTTGCTGCAGCTTCTCCTTCGCCTCCTGCGAAGTCTTCTGCAACTTCTGCCGAAGTCTTTCGACTTCGTTCTTCATTACCTCGACACGTTCTCTTGCCGAGTCAATCAAGGCTTGGTCAACTTTGGAGTCATCTGTTTGATCAATTTCTTCTCTTACAGTGGTGAATTCTTTCATTTTCTGCTCGGCTGCGTCGACTAGCTCAGTGATCTACTCCTGATAGGGTTGAAGCAGGTCGCTAATGTGGACCTCCTGTGTTCTTAGCTGCTGCGCTTCCTGCTGCAGTTGGTTCATCTCCTTTTTTTTCCTCATCTTCTGGAGAGCGGCTAAGCTCTTAATTTCTTCTTTCATGGTCGTTGCAGTAGCCTCTACCCGCTGAATATTCTGTTGGATTGCTGCCCTCTCCGGCAACTCATCTAACTCGACCCATGTGTCTGTGGCTTCCTTGAGTATCCACACTGCTTCTTCAATGCGAGATTTCACCTGCGCAGAAGTGAGTCGAAAGGCTTCGACTCACTCTTTATGGTCTGCCTCAGCGGTGTCTCGTAGACGAGCTTCAATCTCGGCGATCTGTACTTTGTGTTCTGCCTTCAACCTGGCCACCTCTTCGTCCATTCTAACCACAGTTTCTTCCAGAGCCTTTGCTCTGTCTACTACTCTCCTTAACTTTTGGGGGGTAGGTAATGCGAACTCAATGTTGCATTTGGGTAGCTCCAAGGCAATACTCTGTAGTGCCTGAGAGAGTTCCTGGTCCCTGTCCTGACATGTTTTTAACTCGTCTACCGCTTTCTGATAGTTGGTAGCGAGTGCTGCATTCTGCTTCTTCAACTGCGTGTTCTGCTTGTAAGTCGCGAGCTCTCTTCCCTTGAGCTCTGCGGTTAGCTGCTGCTGGATCATGTATAATTGGTCAATGTGGAATTCCGCAAGGTTAACCTCAATGGATTGCCCCAATTGAACTGGTGGGTCCTTCATTGTCGCAAGGAATCGGATACTCCCTGGTGGAATCAACACGGTGTTGAGGCGATCCGTTACTAAGCTCTCTTCGCGGGACATCAGTTGGGTCGAAGTCTCTCCAATGTTTGTCTTGTCAAGTGGAATGTACCTCATGGCGGTTTTTTCTGTAATCATTCTTAAGTCTAGAAGTTGTTTTTCGACTGCGCTCTGGCTCTTTTCCTGCGCTTCCTTCATCGCGTCAAGCGAGTCCTTCAATGTATCACACGTCCTTGTTGCGATGAGTTCATAGTCATCGTCTGTAAATGCTGTGTTCAGGGTTGGCTTTGAGGTTTTCTGCTTCTTTCTCTGCTGTGTCTCTGTGGTCCCTTGGCTTCTAGTCTTTGTCATATGTGTCTCTGCTGATCCTTCCGATAGGTCTTTTCTCTTGTCGTGTGGTGGGGGCACTTCTGTTGTTCCTTGTGCCTGGGTGTCCAATTTTTGTTTGCCCCTTTCTGGTGAGTCTGTCTGGTCGGTCTCCATTGGTAGTGGCATGGTATCTTTGTATCCTTGTCGCCATTGGTCATCAAAGCCTTTGATGACATTCTCAACGTCCTGTATTGTCATTCTGAACCAGCCGGGAGCCCAGTCGTCCCTTTTAGTCCTTTTAGGCCTTAGGTAGATTCTATGGCTGTCCACCATAAAATTAAGCCGGCTATCATATGTGTCCACAGTCTCTGTACTGATCCTTGGTGATTGTTGGATAAGGTTCTTCAACATCAAATAGTATTCATAAAATACTATCGTGTTAACCTGTTTCCTTGCTGGACTGCTGGTGTCCCATAAACTGGCATAGCGCACACCCCTAGGCGTTCCTCCTGGGATTTGTGGAAACTGGCTGTTGGGCGGTTCCTTCCATGCGACAAATGCACACAGTATGAGTAGCCATGAGAAGTGGAAAGGGTGGTTGTCTTGATCTTGGGCTGCCAAACAATCTTCCTGAAACATGTTTAATAAAAATAATGACCAATTGAACTGCTCTCCTTCGGTAACTTGTATGGCCAGATTGATCACCGATCCTGTAACTTCCTTTGGTCGGACCTTGGTAAGCAGTCTGCCTGCAAGCAGACTGGCTATAAATCTGAGTGTCTCATTCTGTAAACTCATGATATCATAAGCCCTGCCTCCTCATTGTAGCTGATACTTTTTAACTAATGCTGGTGGCAGTTTGGAGTCCTTGGTCTTTCCTGTTATCTGTATCTCGGGAGCTTTACCAGTGTTAGACAGGCCAGTAACACGGTGTATCAAGTCGACATTGAGGTCGATTTTGTGACCTAGCCAGAGATAGCCTCCATGTACACACGAGAGGAGGACACGCACCACAGCGTTAACCTCTGCGCTACGTCCAAAATGGGGAAGTCTCAACACGTTGAGCAGACCTGATGGCTCAAGAATCTGGACATGTGGCATGGGGACGAGTTCTTCTCTACCTGTCCTTGGATTCTTCTCAAGCACAAGATATGCATCTGACTTGAAGTGAGGGTACGTCTTACCGTCTCCCAGGTTGTAATCAATAAACTTGACAACACCAGCATATCCTACTAAATCACCATTTTCCTTTACTCGCGAATCTATTGGCGGTATGGGCACAGGAAGCTTACCGCTCTTGGAAAGTCTGATATCTGGAGCGCCTTCAACTCGTGGTATGAGGTAATCCATTGCACTACGAACTTCATCTTCCTGCTCGGAACTGGATTCCTCCATGAGCTGGGAATGGCTTCTCGTCTTTGGTGGTTCTCTGGTTCGGGACGAGCTCGGCGGGTTAGCTGTAGATGGCGACGCCATAGCTCCTGCAATGCCGTGACGCTGAAATCTTCTCAAAATGTTTTCCAGCGGCTCGTCCTCAGATAGGACCCCCTAAGCATAAAATGGCGGACGTGCAATGGCTGCAACTTCTGAGAATCACAGCACTCTGTAACAACTTAGCTCGACACAGGGAATGCTTAACACTTACTCTCCAGCGCTCGGTTTTTCTGCAAGCGTAACTGTCCCAATTGAATACTTTCTGCTTTTATGTCAAGTATGACAATCTCGGACATAACGGTCGTCTAGACTGGGTGTACCGGTCATATTAATTGCCCGGATAGGACCAGACCTGCCATCCGATCCTTAATTAATGCTAAAATCTTGGTAAAATTTTCCTCGAGCCGTGTGTGTACAGGCGCCAGTCTCGTCAGAGATTTACCATCACCTCTAAGTCTTTAAGCTCTTCTAATTCCTTCCTGCTAAAGACTCCTTCTCTCTTGTTTTCAAATAGTGACTCCTTACTGCTGCCAAATCTACGGTAGGGGATACTGGTCATTTCTTCATTAACTACCTGTCAGATAGTGACTTGACTAGCCCACTATTGGTTGCAAACTAAGTACGTGGCAGGGGGAAACATCTTACTGCTGCGATGCAACTCCGCATCACCTGCGCGAACAAACAGTGTTAAATTTTTTTTATTTTTTATTTTTTATTTTTTTTCGGTGTAGACTCATTCCCGGTGCGATGCCTCCTTTCAACTACACTGGACATCTGCACCGTTGTGGCTGGTTTAAGCTAGGGCTGAGAGGCGAGGTGGCTATCACTATAGAGTTTCAGCCTACTGCCATTGATCCATGTGGGCAAAAGCTCCCCGTTCAGCTGGCTGAGCTGAACGGCACATCCCTCTGTGACTTGCTGTATCTGATATGGCCCTAGCCAATGTGTCTTAAACTTCCCTGGGAACTTGATGAATTTGCTGTCATAAAGGAGCACTAGGTCTCCGGTCTGGAAAGTCTTATTCTTAATGTGTCTATCATGCCAAGCTTTTTCTCGGGCCTTCTGCACTCTCTGATGGAATCCGGCAATGAACCTGTCTTCTTCTAGGGCAAGCAGCTGTGCTAGCCTTGCTTCGACTGTGTCTGTATCAGTCATCCCGGTAATCTGAGCGATTCTTAAACTGGGGAGAATATACTCCATAGGCATAACATCCTCCTGTCCATATACTAAGCTGAAAGGTGTGCGTCCCGTAAGTTTCTTACATGTGGTCCTATATGCCCATAAGACAACGTTAACTCTGAGGTCCCAATCATTCCTCTGGCTATTACAGATCTTAGTAAGAGCATTTTCTAAAATCTTATTGAAGGCCTCCACTGTACCATTAGCCTGCACGTGGTAGGGAGTGCTCTTATGGTGCTGGATCTGGAATTCTTCTGTTAATGCCTCAATAGTACTGTTCAAGAAATGTGTGCCTTGATCACTCATCAAAATTACTGGGCATCCGAACCTGTTGATGATGTTTTCAAAAAGAAATTGTGCAGCTGTAGCAGCATCACAATTTCTTACTGCTTTGGCCTCTGCCCATCTGGTGAGGTACTCTGTTCCCGTGATAATATATCTCGCACCAGTGCGCTTCCCTGGTGGGTTGATTGGACCCACAAAATCTATATCCCATTTGTCAAATGCTCGCAACGTGACCTGCAGTCGCAGCGGCATTTCATCGCGTCGCGAGGGTTTTCCTACCCTTTGGCAGATATCGCAGCATCTGCAAAAGTCCTTAGTGTCTTTATGCAATGTAGGCCACCATAATCCTGCCTCCAGGATTTTCTGCATAGTCGGTTTTCCTGCGAAATGTCCTCCTGCGGTTCCTGAATGAGCCTCTTTGATAATAACGTCTTTTTCGTGCGGCATCACGCATCTGCGCAGAACTTCATCCGGACCTAGCTTGTATAGGTGTCCTGCGATGAGGGTGAAGTCTGCTGCTTTAACAACCAACTGCTTCTTTTGTTGCTTGGTAAATTCGTCAGGTGCTACTCCTATGGTGAGGAATTGAATAATGTCGGCATAGTACTCATCTACAATCTGTATGGAAAACAACGACGCATCTGGCAGATTGTCTTCTAGGTTATTGGGATCTTCTCCTGAGTCTAACCGCGACAGATGATCCGGTCCTGCATTCAGTCTTCCTGGTTTCACAATGATTTCAAAATCATACTCCTGGAAGAGGAGTAACCATCTGCAGATTCTCCCCCCTAACACTGGTTTATTGACTAGGTACTTCAATGCGGAATGGTCAGTAAACATTTTAAACGAGGTGCCCAATAGATAGTGCCTGAACTTCTGCAGCGCATATACCATCGCTAAGCCCTCCCTTTCTGTTGTGGTGTAGTTCTTTTCCGCTGTGGATAGCTTTCTGCTGGAATATGCGATGGGATGGTCAAGATCCCCTTCTCCTGGCTAGGTCAAGATGACTCCTAATGCGATGCCGAATGCATCCACATGTACATGGAAAGGCTTAGTCCAGTCTGGAAATACTAGGATGGGTTCTGTAACCATCTTCTCCTTAAGTATGTCTAGACTCTGCTGGCATTCCTCGTTCCATAGGAATTTTACATCCTTCTTGAGCAATTTCTCCATCAGCGTTGTAATCTTTGCGTAGCCCTTGATGAACTTTCTATAATACGCGGTATGACCAAGTACTGTCCTCAGTTGCTTGACTGAGTTAGGTGCTGGAAGGTTTACAATGATAGCGATCTTGGCGGGGTCTACCATCAAGCCTTGTCTGCAAACAATATGGCCCAACAAAATACCAAATGGTGCACAAAATATACATTTCTTCAAGTTTAGAGAAATTTGGTACTGCCTACATTTCTCTAACATCAGTCTTAGATCGCCTATGTGCTTATCAATTAACCCAAATACAGTCCAGTCATCGAAATATGCTTCTAAGAACTTATGGATGTATTCTTTAAAGACAGCAACTACTACTCTAGAAAATATAGCTGGTGCATTCTTAAGACCAAAGGGCATTACTGTATACTGGAACGAGCCCCATTCTGTTGCAAAGGTGGTCTTGGATCGATCTTCTAGATGTATTCTGATCTGGTGGTAGCCTGAAAACCCATCGGTGAAGGAGTAAACCTCCTGTCCTCCCACGTTGTCTAATACTTCATCAGTGAACGGTGTTGGAAATGGATCATGAAGTGATGCAACGTTGAGTTTTCACAGATCAACACAGATCCTGATGTCCCCTTTTGTTTTCTTCTCTTGCACTACCATAGGGCTAACCCATTCGCTTTCCTCTACTGGCTCAATGAGGCCTGCTGCTAGCATTTTATCAATTTCGTCCTTTACTTTTTCTTTGTAGCGCGGATTCAATCTATATGGGCGTTGCTTAACTGGTCTAGCATCCTCCTTTAATGGTATCCTCATGAATCCCAGGTCTCCAACTATTCCCTTCATCTCTCTGAACTTGGTGGGAAATAGGTCCTGATAGTCATGTAGCAGATCTGCAATCTGTCTGACTGTTTCATCATTCCAGTAGTCTCCAATAGAGGCAAACTTAGGTTCTGCGTCTGTGCCAATATTGATCTTTTTAATCTTGATGGGCTCGGTGATCGCTGGAATCTCTAACTGTGGTCCCTCCACCTCGCGAGTCCCTTCTGATTCTGGAATGTTGGTGTGGCGAGGATCCTCATCCGCCTCCTCTGATTCTGATGCAAAATTATAGCATTCCAACGCCTCTTCTAGCTGGATAGTCCACTCAGGTTGGACTGGTACTGAGATGGTGCGATCCTCAAAAATCTTTGTCTTGATTATGTCTAGGGCCTGAGCAACACTTGGATGTTCTGACTCAAACGCAAAGGTGAGTAGGAAGTTGTCTGTCATAAGTGACCATGTGGTTGTCCCCTTGCGCAGCTCAGTCTCTGTATACCAGTTCCTTGGAACTGTGTCCAATGTGTGGATGAATCTGTGAACCCATTCATCCTGTGGAATGTCCGACTAGTTCTGTTCACATGTCTAAATGTGTACCCTGGGGTCAGTTTCTCCTGTGTACTTGTGCTGAACATACTCTCTGTCGTCAGAAAATCTGATCGCCATCAGTCTTTTTATATTACCCCATGATGCAATATTCTCTTTATGCGCATACCACCATCTTGCAGGTGTGGCTTGAACTGCAAGGTCCATAGCTGCGATCCTCTGCTCATGAGGAATTTGTTGCTCAAACTGTTCAAAAAAATCCTGGATATCCGTCAGACCATGATATGATGGAGTCTCAGCGATCTCGGCACCAATCCATCGCAGTGATTTACTGATAAACGCACATCTGCGCGCCGAGACTTCATAAAGTCTGTTCTGCCAGTTTTCTAGACCAACATCAGAATCCGATGCGCATGAGCTGTCGCATCGCCAACTAATGTTCCCTTCTGCGGTTGGATTGATGTAGTCATTCTGGTTCGCAGTCATCTGGTAGAGACTATCGATGTTATGTGCCTCTTCCTCTGCTCGGATAGGTTCAATATATCTAGGACCTTGGTAAGGATCCAGCGGTGCGATGACCTGGATCTACGCATCCTCAAAGGTCATTTGTATTTTCTTTAGGTCAATGACAGCTTTGCTGCCAATCGCCCAATCAATACTTAATAGTGCTAGATATGGTCGACTGTCACCAATGATTTCTATAACCTCGAAGTCCACAAAAGTACAAACTCCGTCAATATCAACTGGCACCTGCGGTAGTCGACCCAATGGTGATACTCGCTGCTGATTAGCTAATCTCAGGTGGATAGGCGATAGGGCTAACTGAGGACTACCCATCTGTTCCCATTTCTACTTAGTTAGAACATTCACCTCTGATCCTAGATCTAAGACAACCTCATCCATTTCAAACTCACCAATCTGCGCTGTGAATTTCATCTCTCTTCCTGTCCTTGTATGTCTCGTAATATTATGGACAGCGCGGTGTGCACTGCCCGAGAGAGAGGGTTGCTGATACTGATCTATCATGCGCTGTAGCTCACCGACAGCTTTATCATTTCTCAGGAGTTTCAAGCAGCTGTGTAGGAAGGCTTGTACACTTCCTGTCGATTCATCCTCGTCACATCTTCCCGATGTGGTAGCCTGCTGTGCCTGCTCAGGGCTATCGCTACAAGGTACTTGCTGCGGTACGCTCCTAGATGGCGATACCTGCGGTCTTGATAGTGTAGGTTCATCAAAGGAAGCCTTGGCTTCATGAAAGGTCTCTTTATTCTACTGTAGGTCGAGTGCTGTTGCTTTACGAGGAGCTCTGCGCACCCACCCCTGACTTGTGTTCTTTCCGGTCTCCTGCGATGTTCCACTGGTGGAAGCACTGCTCCGAGTCACAATATTGACTCTTGGTTCTGGTTCTGCCTTCTCAGCAACGATAAGTTGGATGTTCTGGTGTGCGGCTGGTTTAGGGTCTCTGATCTTAGCTATCAAGATAGGACACTCTTCTATGGTATGATCATAAGATTTGCAGTAGTTACAAATAGTAGTGGCGTTCTGACAGTCCCTAGCATAGTGTCCCATGATTCCACAATTATAGCAAGTGACTGGTCCACGACCTTGGCCAAAACCTCCTCCTCGGCCAAAGCCTTCTCCACGTGCGAAGCATCCTCCACGGCCTCGTCCTCTGAATCCTCCTGCACGGCCTCCGTAAGCCTGATCCGGCTGTGGTCCTGTTTCTGGACCCTGTGCGTCTGCTTGGACTCTGTACACATCATGTGTTCTTTTTGACATGAGATCATAAGCTCGGCAGTCTTGTTGATCATGCCCGACGGATTTACAGAAGATACAATATAGGTTTTTAGGTGTCTGTACATACTTCTGAAGCAAAGGGCATTGCTGAGGCGGATGTCCTTGTGTTTTACATATTTCACACCATGGCCCTTGTGTTTGTGGTAAGGGGTTAGGAGCCCCTGACACTAAATATTCTGCAAAGAATGGATAGTTGTCTTTACTTTGGCCCTGTGCTCTACACTTTATGCACCATATGTCTTGCATAACCTCTTTCCCTTTTTTAAGTTCGTGTATCTGTAACGTAAGGTTGGCCAACTGGGTC
>LPNX010185474.1:89772-173967 GCA_001517045.1 Pseudotsuga menziesii
GGGTATTCTGCTCCTGTACCTTTAAAAATAGGTAGCTTCATGTCGTCTCCCATTCTATTTCTCTGTGGTGGGTTCTGATTGACTGGGGTACTACCACTCAACGGTGTAGGTGAAGGTACTGTAGCGGGAGTAGGTACTGACTGTGAGCTACTAGATGGAGTACCTACGGGGTTATTCTGAGTCCCTGTCTATTTCTGTGGAGTATAGGGGTGGTAAGGGATACCCCCCTCTGGTTCTTCTGTGGTGCTAGGGATCTGTTGTCTAATACTGTCTGAACTGTCTTCAAATATAGGAGAACTAAAATCTACTTTATACTTCTTTCCACTACGTGTTCGTCCAATGTCATGAAAATCACTTTCAAACTCTTGTGACATTACTATCTTTACTTATTCATCTGAGACTAGATCCATTGTTCATTTTTCATATGGCAGCATCTTAAGGGACAAGTTTAGAGATCTTAGGTACTTACCACGATATCCTCTGAAGAAGTATCGTTCAGCTGCGCTGAAGCTCTTTCTCTGGTCAACTGCAAATTCTGTAACAAAGCCTTCTAGCACACTTGTCAGCCAGAAGTCCACTGCTCTCGTAATCGGATTGTCGAGGTTCTGTACGGTCTGAATCAGCTCCGGTGTCGAGACAATGTTTCTTTTCTTCTTGAATGTATTCCTATCTGTCAACTTAGATAACCAGTCGAAAAGCTCGTTTCCGTAGGTTGCAAAAAATATAGTGTGTATGTCTGAAGCGACATGCTTTACTAACCAGGCCTCTGTGCTCAGTTTAGGGCTTCGGTTTTCTTTCTTGGCAAACTCCCTTAAGTCTGAATCCAGCCACTGGTGAAAATCTTCTCTAGTAGGGTGCCAACAGAACATTAACTCCCAGTCGTTTAAACCGGCAACGGAACCATTTGTTGATTGCATGGGCAGACCCGGGTTTGCTATAATCAACCAACAACACCCCTAGCTCACTGGCCCTTTCGGCGACAGACCGCAAGGCGGCTTGAAGTCTCACCCGAAGTGAATCTAATGGGTTGGCCAAGGACTCAAGCGTCTTGGACCAGGTTTTGTGGCAGTCCTACTGGTGGCTCGCAGCTCTTCTAGCTGCAAGATCTCCCTTAATATCTGAGCGTCATGCAACCTCTTGCTCGCGCCGCACAATCCCGTCATCGCGCAGCTCTTCTAGCCGCAGCGTCTCTACCCTTGCACGCGTCGCGCGGGTTCTTCTCTCTTCGCACGACTTCTTCCTTCTCACAATAGTCCCAATCTCACCGCATCGCCACACACCGTGCGACACGAAACTCCTGTTCAACGCTAAGTCCTCAACCCACGAACTTGCGCACCGTAGCTCCCCTGCCGGTGCGGTATCGCCTTCTTGCGATACCCCCCAACCGCGGTTTAGCGCACTTAGCGTTGTTCGTGTCGACGCGCAAGACCTGATACCCAGACTGTCTTACTGTGATTAATTAACTATCTAAGGCAAGCATAAGTAACCCTTATACGACGTGCCAAGGATTTCAACTTATATATATTTCTGCAGTGCTGTAACTAAACAACTCATTCATACATCAACTGTAAGCAAATTGCATAACATAATCAGATAGATGCAGCAAATAAACGCAATATGCAAATCAATCACTGAACACGGGATTTTAACGTGGTTCACCCCCAGGATGGGAGTTACGTCCACAAAACTGTGTTTTCTCTATTATAGCTTAAGGGAAGGAAAACACAGTTCTGCTGCGCCTCAAATGCAGCTCAAGATCTTCTCTCTGAGGTCTTTCTTCTCTATCTTTATGCTGTCTCTCTTACAACATACTCTTCCCTCTCAGTCGATCCCTGCGGATCGTTACATGCATGCTCTACAAGCCGGCTACTGGTTTTAGTAAGATTGCTAACGCTAGAACCAGAACCAGAGCTCGGCTTTTACAACATTCTACTTATCCTTATTGCCTATTTCAATCACAACTGTCTCTCTATCTAACCAACTGGCTAACTAACTGACTAGCTAACCCTTTACAATACAAAATATTTTCTTATATAGGCAGCCCGAAGGTCGTGCCATTACAACACTGTGGGCCTGTCCCAACAGTAACCCAAACCATAATTAGTGACAGTCGGTCCTCTCTGTCCTTGAGGTAGCCGCTTCCCGTCACACCACAGCTCTCTGCAGTCTTCCATGCTTCTCGACACTGACCATGGGTACTATGCACCGCTTCTCTGCTTTCTGTCCTTCGCCTTCAATGCTTGAGCCTCGTTGCTCCTTCTTCTTTATGAGGGTCGCTGAGCCCTCCTGTCTTCCGTCGCTGCCTTCAATGTAGTGGGTGAGCTCTCCCTTCTCGGCCGCTCAGGTACCGTTGCCTTTCTTTGACTTTCGCATCTCAAAAAGTCACGGTTTCCGGCTCTGCTCTCCAGCTGGAAACGTGCTATGCCGTCATAGCTCCGTCTTATCCTCTTTCCGCCAAAACTTATCTCTCCGCCAAAACTAGCAGCTTCTTCTGTAGCTGCGGGACCCTGCTCCAACAAGCAGTGTCAGCAATGCATGACCAGCCTATATACAGGGTTGTGTGAAATACAGGAACTATACAAAACATTTGAAGAACAGTCACATGTCCTCGAGGATCATGATACTCTGAAAACTGTGGCAATTAAGGCATTGGAAAATGTGACTGGATGGAAAATACATATGAGAGACAAAGCAAAGGGTATTCCAATAATGGATAAACTTCAGGTTAAGAAGGTCGAAGTGACTTTTGAAACTTGGGGAAGCATTTGCAATGCAGTACGAAGCATCATCGAAGATGGCCAGGAAGCATGCAAGCGTAGGGAAAGCTTCAGAAGTTTTATTCGATTCCTTAAGGTTTCCTATGCTAGAACCGATTGAAGAAGCATCTTCCCCCAAGATAAAATTTGATGAAGTTAAACAATATTTTGTTGTATCCAAGAAGATAATTCAGGGTTTGACTCAGACTAAGCCGGAAGACATTTCGAGTTGGATCGAGATACCTTGTTATGCGATAGTTAGAATAGAGGTTTATGTTGGTAAATGGAAAATGGTGAAGAAGAGGGAGATTGCGTTCGAGGTTTTGAGGGCATAAATACATCTGGAACAGGATAAATCCCAGGACATTGATTTCTTAATGGAATTAGATGCCAAGTGGCATTCCTTCCTTGGTCAAAAGTAAACTGTTTGATCTTGTAACCCTACATGTTGGGAATTTTTTGTTAGTGATTGAGCAAAATATGAAGAAACTTGAACTTTAAAACTTTAATCCATAATAACAGTGCATATAAATCACATCAATAATTCAAAGATATAAACCAAACCATAGAACACAAGATATACCCTAGGAAATCCCTCCACTGATTCAGAGGATGAAAAACCTAGCAAATGATCTTCGAGTATGATAGATTAGCAATAGAGAATGATTACAACACAATAGCAGATTGCTTTCATCAAGAGCACCAGAGAGAGGAGATTGAATGGAACACTGTATCTAACTTGCCAAGTGCATAACACTTAAATAACAAGTCAAATTAGGTTTTACAACAACTTGTTAACACTTAGAACAATGATCTATCTTTAATCATGCACCCCATGCTGATCTGGTGTCAAGCTGGCACTCCATAATTATTTTCCACATGAAGATATGTGCCTTCCATTAATTAACTAACTCTAACTGAGTAGTTAACTGAGTTGAACTGAATGTAACTGAACATAATTGAATGTAACTAAATAGAATAGAATGTAACTGAACAGAATTGAATGTAACTGAACAGAACTAGTGCATCTCCATCAGTGTTTATTTCCAATAACCATTTTCATAAATTAAGGAGTTGAAACCTTAATTAACTGAACTTGTTTACCATAACCGTAATTCAAATTCTCTCTCTATCTCTATGCTTATATTACATATCTCTGCATGGTCCATGTGTGTTTTCATTAATTAATCATATCATACTCATAAGATAGTTTCCAAACCTATGATCATATGTATTGCCCCAGGTCATATAGTCATATGCTAAAGTAAATCACTCTAGGGGTAGCTAATCCCTAAAGGAGACTTGTAGCATTTGTTGACCATGACTACCCATACATCATATAGTATATCTACTTTACATAGTAAAGTACACCACCTCACAACATCAGGATATTTGTAGGACTACACAAGCCTACTCTCAATCATATGAGGATATTTGTAGGGCTACACAAGCCTACTGTCCACCTCAATCATATGAGGATATTTGTAGGGATACACAAGCCTATTGTTTACCTCAATCATATGAGGATATTTGTAGGACTACACAATCCTACTATCTTCATATTACTCACAAGACTTTAAAACATCACCACCTCAATCATATGAGGATATTCGTAGGACTACACAAGCCTACTGTCTTGATATTACAAAACTGGAGAATGACTCTTGATGTTGTATTCTCAACACTCCCTCTCAGCGAGGGAGACATTCTTTGCGATACCAAGCTTATCTTGGAAGTGTCTAAACTTCGCCACAGATAGAGGCTTTGTCATCACATCACAATCTGCTCCTTAGTAGATACATACTAAAGTTTTACCATACCTTTTTGGACCATGTATTGAATGAAGTGATACCTCATTTCTATGTGTTTCAACTTGTCATGAAACAAAGGATTCTCAGAAATCTTTATACAACTTTGGTTGTCACACCTGATCACTGTAGGTTCTAGCTTTACACTGAGTAATCCTCCAAGTATCTTTCTTAGCCACACTGCTTCTCTACAAGCAATACTAGCAGCAATGTACTCAACCTCTGTTGTGCTTTGGGCAACTGAGCCCTGCTTTCTGCTGGACCAAGAAATCATAACAGAACCCAAGCTGAAACAGTATCTGGAAGTGCTCTTCTGATCAACAATGTTGCCACCCCAATCTAAATTAGTATATCCAGGCAATAAAAACTCTCCATTGGAGGCATACCTGAGTCCATAAGCAATTGTACCGCAGAGGTACCTCAATATGTTCTTACCTGCAACCCAATGTCTGTGTCTAGGATCAGTCATGAACTGACTCAATATGCTAACTGCATAGCAAATGTCTGGCCTTGAGTGTACCAAGTACATCAACCAGCCAATAAATTTTCTGTATAGTGTGGGGTCCACTGGATCCGATCCAGTCTCAGTCTCATGGATTTTCCTCAAATTGGAATCCATCGGAGTGTTTATGGATTTACAATCCACCATGCCAAATCTTCGCAAGATGTCCACTGTGTACTTCCCTTGAGATAGAAATATCTCATCATTCCTCTACCAAATCTCAAGACCTAGGAAGTAGTGCATAAGACCTAAGTATTTCATCTCAAACTCTGAGGTAAGCTCCCTCTTACACTCAACAATCAATTTTTCCTCTCTAGTGAGTAAAACATCATCAACATATAGAACCAGTATCAAAGGTAGGTTCTCCACTACTTTGAAGTACAAGTTGGAATCTGCATCACTTTTCAAGAAACCCAGTTTCTGAAGGTAACTGTCTATTCTAGTGTACCAAGCTCGAGGAGCTTGTTTTAACCCATACAGGGCTTTCTTTAACTTGGAGACATGGGATTCCTTCCCATGCATCACAAAACCATCAGGCTGCTCAATGTAAACTTCATCCGCAATCTCACCATTGTGGAAGGCAGTCTTCACATCCATCTGGTGAAGCTTCCAACCTAATGCTGATGCAAGTGAAATAATAGATCTGGTAGTAGTATACCTGGACACTGGAGCGAAGGTGTCCTCATAGTCAATGCCCTCTTTCTGAGGGAATCCTCGGGCAACAAATCTGGCTTTGAATTTGTCCATGTTGCTATCTGCAACATGCTTTATCTTGTAAAGCCATATGGAAGTAACAACTGACTTCCTCTCAAGTATGGGAACAATATCCCAAACATCATTCTTCAGGATAGAATGATACTCCTCTGTAATAGAATCTTTCCATACTTGTTGCTCTGCATCCTCTTCATATGATGAAGGCTCAGAGTCACTGATGTTTCTCATCAATGCAACATATCCTGAATATCTATCAGGATGCATACACTTTCTGGAAGTCCCCACTAGTGCTCCATGCTTCTCAGCATCTCTCAATATATCACGGCACCATGTTGCCCTCCTCTTTGTAGGAGGTTCATTAGCCAGTTCAACTGGTTCATCAATGACAGGTAACTCTGTAGGCTCTTTTGGATTCTCCCTCTGAATCTTAGAAGGGGAAGAATCATTCTCATGATTTTTCGAAGTAGGAATCTCAGTCTCATCTATATTTGGATCACATTCAAGCTCTTTTGACCGCTTGAATGCTGCCTCCTCATGGAAAGTCACATCTTGACTTACCTCAAGATGTCTCTCACCAGGTACATAAATTCTGAAAGCTTTGGAGGTCTCACTGTAGCCAACAAAAGTTCCCATTTTCCAGAATATTCCACCTTGGTTCTCTTTTCTTTTGGAATGTGAATATACACAGGACATCCAAAAATCTGAAGATGTGAAATGTCTGGTTTTTCACCAGTGAACACCTCTTCAGGTGTTTTCTCATCAAGAACTACATGCGGACTTCTATTCTGAATGTACACTGCTGTACTAGTAGCTTCTACCCATAAATAAGTAGAAATATCCTGATCATGTAACATTGCTTTTGCAGCCTCACAAATAGTTCTATTCTTTCTCTCTACAACCCCATTCTATTGTGGGTTGTAAGGAACTATTAATTGTCTACATATCCCTGCATCACTACAAAACTCATGAAAGGCATTTTTCAAACTCTCCTCCATTATCAGACCTTAGGGAACAAATATGCCTACTTGTCTGGTTTTCTACCAAGGCTTTAAATTCTTGGAATTTACAGAAGGTTTCACTTTTGGATTTCATAAAGTAAATCTAGGCCTTACTGGAGAAATCATCAATGAATAAAACATAGTAAAGGTACCCACTAAGGGAAGGGGTAGACATGGGTCCACACAGATCTGAATGTACTAATTCAAGGATGCCTTTAGATCTAGTATGGCTGCAAGGAAATTTCTTGTTAACATTCTTTCCTAAAGCACAACCTCGATAGATAGAATCATCAACATAATCAAAACTAGGCATACCTTTCACCATTCGCTGTAAACCAGGAAGTGCTCTGAAGTGTAGATGCCCGAGTCTCCTATGCCAAATCTCGCATGGGCTGATAGTATGATGTACCATGGCTGAAATAATATTTCCTAGGACCTTGTAGAGTCCTCCTTCTCAAACTCCAAAAATAACAGCAGTATCAAGGTTCTGGTTCGGCCATAAGTATACTTGATTCTCCATTAAGATCACGCGGAAGCCTTTATCTTCAAGGACAGACACAGAGAGTAGATTTTTCTTCAATCCAGGAACATACAAAATTCCATCCATATGTAGCATGTCTCCTGATTTTAACTAGAATGATGTGGATCCAACTCCTAGGATTGGATATGTAGAATTGTCTCCCAATTCTACCATGCATGAGAATTGTTTCTCCTTTAGATTGGAGAGTGCACCCTTGTACCTTGACATGTGCCTGGAAGCACCACTATCGATCAGCCATGTATCTTCTCCTGTGATGATGGATCCGTACAAAGCAGAGACAAGATAATACTCTCTTATAGTCTCTTTCTCTTTGGGTGTAATCTTGTGCAAAGTTTCTTCTACTGCAGTGGAGGCGTGAAACTTTCCTTCATCCTTCTTCCTTTTATTGCAATCTCTTGCAAAGTGACCTTTCTTTCCACACTAGTAGCATTTAAACTTTGATTTTTTAAAGTTCTTTGTAATCTCTTTCTTCTTTGAATGAAAGAATTTCTTGGGAACGAAAGGATTCCTCCCTTTCTTAGTCCTAGCCATGAGAGCTAGATTCTCTTCTTTAGTGTGCATTGTTTTGTTCTGGATGTGCCCTTCTTCTTGAATACAGTCATGCTAGAGTCTTTTGAAATTGGGCTGCTCTTCTCTTCCATTTACTACATCAAGAAAATTCTCCCATGAGGCAGGGAGCCCATCAATGGCGGTTTGAAGAAGATCATCCTCATCTGTCTCCACACCGATGCTTGCTAGTTGATCCTTCACTTGTGAAATCTTTGTGAAGAAAGATGTCACGGTCTCATCCTTCTCCATCTTCATGCTGTGCAACTTGTTCTTCAAAGCCCTCTTTTGAGTAGGAGCCTTCTTCTCATAGAGATTCGTGAGTGTGTCAAAACACTCCTTTGTTGTCTTCAATGGAGTGATCACCAACATGAGATTGTCCTTCATGGAGTCATATATGACATGCTTTGCCTTTGCTTGATTCTTTTTGTAATTTGTCCTTCCTGCATTTGTAGTGGGCTCTTTGATCACAGAGGTCACAAAAGAGTCTAGATCATGCTCTTCTAGAATATTGAACACCCTCGCCTTCCATGTATTGAAGTTGGATGTTCCTTCGAGTCTATCTTCTGGTCGGACAGATATAGAAGCCATTGCTTCACGCTTTTGCTCAATGCTTCAAGATATGCAGAGGCTTAGAGTGTTTGCACAAAACTAAGCTTATTCACACCCTTGCTCTTATACCATGTTAGTGATTGAGAAAAATATGAAGAAACTATAACTTTAAAACTTTAATCCATAATAACAGTACATATAAATCACATCAATAATTCAAAGATATAAATCAAACCATAGAACACATGATATACCCTAGGAAAACCCTCCATTGATTTAGAGGATGAAAAACCCAACAAACGATCTTCGAGTATGATATATTAGCAGCAGAGAATAATTACAACACAATAGCAGATTGCTTTCATCAAGATCACCAAAGAGAGGAGATCGAATGGAACACTGTATCTAACTTGTCAAGTGCATAACACTTAAATAACAAGTTAAATTAGGTTTTACAACAAAAATAGAATAGCTACATGTAACAACAACTCATTAACACTTAAAACAATGATCCATCTTTAATCATGCACCCCATGTTGATCTGGTGTCAAGCTGGCACTCCATAATTATCTTCCACATGAAGATATGTGCCTTCCATTAATTAACTAACTCTAACTGAGTAGTTAACTTAGTTGAACTGAATGTAATTGAGTTGAATTGAATGTAACTGAGTTGAACTGAATGTAACTAAATAGAACTGAATGTAACTGAACAGAACATAATGTAACTAAACAAAATTGAATGTAACTGAACAGAACTAGTGCATCTCCATTAGTGTTTATTTCCAATAACCATTTGCATAAATTAAGGTGTTGAACCCTTAATTAACTGAACTTGTTTACCATAACTATAATTCAAATTCTCTCTCTATCTCTATGCTTATATTACATATCTCTACATGGTCCATGTGTGTTTTCATTAATTAATCATATCATACTCATAAGATCTTTTCTGAACCTATGATCATACGTATTTCCCTAGGTCATATAGTCATATGCTAAAGTAAATCACTCTAGGGGTAGCTAATCCCTAAAGGAGACTTGTAGCACCTGTTGACCATGATTAGCCATACATCACATAGTATATCTACTTTACATAGTAAAGTACACCACCTCACAACATGAGGATATTTGTAGGACTACACAAGCCTACTCTCAATCATATGAGGATATTCGTAGGGCTACATAAGCCTACTGTCCACCTCAATCATATGAGGATATTCGTAGGGCTACACAAGCCTACTCTCCACCTCAATCATATGAGGATATTTGTAGGAATACACAAGCCTATTGTCTTGATATTACTCACAAGACTTTACAACATCACCACCTCAATCATATGAGGATATTCGTAGGACTACACAATCCTACTGTCTTGATATTACAAGACTGGAGAATGACTCCTAATGCTGTATTCTCAACATTTTTTTGTTGTTGTAATACTTGGTAATGTTATTTAAAGGGAAAAATTTTCCAAGTAGGGGAGAGAAATTGTTTGGAGACTAAGCATAGGAATGTGTGAATTTCCTACATGTTAATGAAATTACAGTTATTCATGCTTTCTTTCGTGGTTGTTTGTAAAATGTTTGTTAACAAATTATAATTATTCTTTTATTTTTATTATCTTGTTGATTATCACTGGTATGTTAAAGCAATGTTACCTGGTATATATAAATTTGTTTTCTTCTATTTCATATATCGTAAATGAATGTTTTTGTTTAACTTATGTAATTTATTATGTTCCTATCTTTAATTAGTATTACTTCTTGGATGTATTGAATATTTTTAAGCCCGTTCATAAACCTTATACAATATTTGCTTTGAGATTTGTTTCAAGTTGGTTGTAGAGACTAATGCTAACTTGAATAGTTGTGTGTTAAGAAAATAAATCACTTTTACCTTTATCTTTTTCAATTATCGAAACCTGGTTTCATGCTGTATATCAATTTATTCAAGTGGGGAGTCAATCATTGAAACCCTAAAGAACAGGTTTCCAATGACCAGTATTGAAGAACGACAATGAAAGATATATCAGGAAAGCTTTATAGTTTTGGAAACATTGTAATGATTTGCAATTGAAAAAGATAACAGTATTAGTTATGTAATGTTTTATGGTTTTTTATTAATTTTGTTTCATCAATGTTGAGTTATTCTTCAGTATTTGTGGTATATTGATTATAGGCTGCGGATGTATTAAATGTGTTGATTTATGTATTGAGTTTGCATTACAATATTGACATATCAAATGTGCATTGAGTAATTATTTCCTAGTTATCAATTATATATCATAACTGGGCTACTTAAAACCTCTCATAGTTACTATTTGAGTTTGGTGAGACAGTTTAGCCTAGAAGCCAAATATTTCAAATTTTCTTGGATCTTTATTGAAACAAAAGTAGATCTTTTACATCAACAAGTGACCAAAGAAAAACAGTACATTTATACAGTAGACAATGGGAAGCTTCAACCACAATTTGGTTTTAAAGACTTTGAAGCAAGTAAGATTTCCTCTTGTTTCCTATGTTGGACATATCGATTGCCTTGCATTTGAGAGTATCTAGAAAAAGAGAAAGGTGGAGAAATGCGTAGGCCTGAAAGAGATTTAACTCTTGATACTGTAGTGAATGCAAGCCCTTGTCTATCAGTGTTTCCAATATCTATTGCTACATTTTGTAGGGTCATACCTTGGGATTTATGAATTGTTAAACCCCATGCGATACGAAGTGGTAATTGTCTACGGGATCCTCTTGTTATTGGAGATATTGGAACAAAAGTAGGATTAGATGCATCCCATAAGGGTCCTTTTTAATGGAGGATTTCGACAACAACAAACGATGGCAAGGTAGGAGGTTGCTCATTTGACTTGTAGACAATATCAATGACTTTTCCAAGTGAGTCATTAACAAGTCTTGCTTGAACCCATAAATTAGCAGTTAACATGACTTGTCAACCAACAACATGAAGGACCTTTAATTCCAATTGTTTGTCATCAGTGGATTGATGGGCATGTTTGTTCCTTTGTTCTGCAAAGAATGTGAAATTGACATATTAAGTTGTTTCAGCATGTGTTTGTTGTGCAGTGCAACAAAGCTATTTGTGGGATACAAGTGGATAGATTGTTCAAATGAAGAATTTTCGACATGTGAAAGGCATGATGTTGTTCTTGTCATTAGGAGTGCCCAATCTTGAACAATTGGTGTTGCATTTCGAAGGTTTAGAAAGAGTTGGCGAAAGGCAGTTTGAGAAGGACTATTTCCTTGTTGTCGGAAAATTGTTTCGAGTGTGATAAAAGTATCAAATGTACACCAAAGAGCAGTTCCAACGGATGAGCATGCATACATGGGGATGTATTTTATAGGATGCAATTGTCCAAAGTCACCAAGAAGAATTATGGAGCAACCACCAAATGGGATTGTACACTGCGAGGGGAAATCTTGACGTAAGCATGCATCAATTTGAGTTAACATTTTTGGGCCAATAAAGCTCATTTCATCTATGAGAATATAGCGAATATGGCAAAGTTTTTCTTGAAGTTTTGAAAGGGATTAGCCTTCAAGAGGCTGCATTTCACCAATGGGTATTCGAAGAGGAGAGTGTATTGTAGATGCATGTATGTTAAAAGCAACAACACCAGTTGGAGCAAGGAGAAGAAGTGGGGAGGCACTTTGTTCAGATGCAGTTTGAAGTGCAAATTTCAGGCAAGATATGAGGTAAGATTTTTCAGTGCTTGCCGTACCTTGAATCACCAATTTTAGCGGTTGAGCATATGTAGTGTTTCTGAAATGGGACATGACAAGATCAAAGACTATGCATTGTGTGGGAAACAAGGAATTAGGCGAATTGGAGAAGGATGGGGTGTCTTCATATAGTTGGATGGACAAGCAATTGAGGTCAATAAATGATGTTGTTGTCTCATGCAAATGGGTGGTTATATTGTTATGTGACCAATTGTGATTTTTGTCAAATTCACGATGACCAAGCATTTTAAGGTCATCAATTTGGATGTTATTGCCTGGTCGCATTTGAGAGAGAAGTTCCCATTCATCCATGGTATGGGGCAACATAAAGGTAGTAGCATCAGATTTTGAATCATCGGATAGAGGTGTAGAGGGTTCTTCTTATGCACATTCAATATGCCAGACAACATATGTGCCTTTAATGTGATGCCAATGAGAAATAATTTCAGAAGTTGTGGTTCCAATATCGTGAGGATGGACCAAAAAGGTTTGTATAGAAGAAGTTCACTCCAACAAAATGGTTCAAAAGATGAAGAATCAAAGGGAGGTATGGAAGTGAAATGTTGATAGACTCTAACAATCTTGTCACACAAGTTTTGTTTCCATGGTTTTTTTTCCTATTAGGTGAGAAAGACCAACAATGAGCAGCTTCAAGCAGAGTTAGATGTTCAAGAGCAATGGGTCTTTGCATGTAAGAAAAAATGAAGGGGGGCGTTGCAGGGGTGTTATTAGTGTCATTAGAAATACATCAGAAGATAGTTTGGCTCACGTTTAGGGAAAAAAAGTGACGGCTACAAAGCACAAGAGGAATTTTTTGCAGCATCTGACATGTCTCTTGTGCACTAATGTCTTTTTTTGCAATTGTTTGTGCAAGGAATTGTTTGTTTGGCTGAAGAATGGGGCTGTCACTTGGTGCAGCATGTGCAAGGTGAGAGAGAATTGCATGGTAGGTTTATGATTTTCGCTCTAATTTTGATGCATACTTTGAAATGTATTTGAGAACAACATGTTTACAAAGAACAGGTTGGCAATCAACATTAGCCCTCCATATTGTAAGCATGGTAGGGTTGAGAATATTTAGAAGGGGATCATTTCTTGCAGGATTGTAGGTTTTTCATCCATTTGGATCAATTAATAACGAAGAAGTAGCTTGTAGCTCGTTTGGAAAACCATAGCGACATTGAACATATGTTCCTTTTTTGTGAAGGCAAGTTGACTCTGAACATCTGGTGTGCCTTTGAACAAAATTGACAAGTTCTTCATAGTTAGTTCAGTAGTTTGATGCAAATATTGATGGTGATGCAAGTATGCATGGATCATTTGTAGTAGAATGGTGTGACCCAGATGTAGAAAATTGGGAATTACAAGGATTCCAAGCCGTCACATGTGTGTCAAATTTCTTTTTGCAGCTTCAACTGCAACATGATCTTCCCAATCTAATGTGTCCATATTTGGTGCATTTTCCAACCAAATAAAACCATGAATGTGTGTCAATCCTCTATGTTTCCATTCATATCTACATGGGAGGAAAAATCATATATTAGAAATAAATTGTATAAAGTTAAAAATATGAAGAGAAAAATAAGAAGGAATAGATGGTATAATACCTGCACCAAGAATCCGTTATATGAAACCATTTTTGAAGCACCGCTTGAAGAAATGTTTTGAATCTAATGTGCATGAATTGTGATGTAATATGTGGATTTGATATGATGTTTTGAACCTTCCATTGATAGTCTTGAGCTAAACCAGTAGGACGTTTAGTAGGCATTAGAGCATGCAAATCTGGCCATTTTGTGTCAACTACACTAAGGGTGAAGAAGAACGTTGGTGTACCTTGTTTATTGATCATATTTGTTAGTTTAGCTCTACTTTTGTTCCAATACGAACGTGTTCCATGTAATGAAGACCCAAATCTTGCAACTCGCTCACCAATTTTCTCATTAGGCATGTCTTGCAATTGGTTGACAAGCTCAAGTACTGTGGGAGGTAGTGTATCTTCAATATTTTTTTTGACAAAAATAGAGGTAGTAGTATTACTTCGATGATGCATAATTGGATTTTATATGTAGTATTAGAAGCGAGGATGTTGGCCAAATTTGTTGTCATGATAGTGAATGAGGTCAAGTGCATATTCGTGCATATCAACCTCATGAATGTGTGGTTGTAATAACATTGTTGTACTTGTGGGAAACAAAGTTGGAAAAGCCATGGAAAGAAGGCCTCCTGTGTTGTACTCATTGATAGGGGACATTTCTATAGGGGGCCAATCAATGGAAGGTGGCAGTGGGATATTTGGTATGTGTAACAACTGTCTAATTTCTTCAACCTCAGTTCTAGCATTAGTTTGTATTGAAATAAATGACGAGGATTCCAACTCGTAGGGTTCAAATGAATTTGGTGGTTGATCTATACAGGAAAAGCTTTGCTGATGAGATAATGTATCATTTCTATTAAGATGCGGAATCAAAGGTGAAATGTCTACTGAAATAAGAGGCAAAGAAGCTAATGCAATTGGGTTGACTTGTACATCCTTGTAGTATGGGTTGTTTTCCATTTTGAATTGAAGGGAAACAAGAACATGTGTTCAACTAACAAAAAGTTTGTTATGCAACCAAATCCCAAATATAGCATAAAAAGAGCAGAAATAGACAATAGGAGAGTAATCCACGCCTAAAAGATGAATAGCAGAGATAAATATCAATCCTCTTCGAGGGAGGAACCTCCTTACACAATGTACAAGACAATACAAGATGATAAGATGCTAAAATGAGAATATATCCTTCCTATATATAGGAGATACTAGTGTACAATAACAACTAATAAACCCACTATTAGACCCCAAGCCTACGTAACTAATATGTAATGCCCCACAATATAGGGGGTAATGTGCCACACTATATGGTGTAATGTATCATCAATAAGGGCTTAACATGCCCCTACCCTTCAAAAAGTGATGTCCTCAACACTGAAGTAGTTCTGGATGCTGTTGTATAAAAGGACTCATCTTCCCATGTTGAATCTTTTGTGGGTAAGTTCTTCCATTTAATGAGATACTCTGAAATTGATCGATTTCAAAGTTGTCTAGTTCGTATTTCAGTAATTTCTTCAGGCTCCAAGATGAATTTTCCTTCCTCATCAATTTCTGGTAACATCGTTTGAACTGGTAACTTGTCACTGATTACCTTCTTTAAACAAGAAACATGGAAAAATGGATGGACTCGTGAAGATGCAAGTAATTCCAATTTGTAGGCCATACTACCAATATTTTGTAACACCTTGCAGGGACCGTAGTATTTAGGTGGTAATTTATTATCCTTCTTGGTGTTCTTCAGGGACATCTGTTTGTATGGTTGTAGTCTTAAAAACACCCAATCCCCAACATTAAATCTCCATTCACTACGGTGTTGATCTGCTTGTTGTTTCATTCGATTTTGTGTCAAATTCAGGTTGTCCTTTAAGAGTTGAAGAACTTGTTGTTGATGCTCCATGTGGTCTTCCACTACTTGAACCTTAGAGTATCTTAGTAAAGATGCGATGGATGATGGATGGTAGCCATACAGTGCCATAAATGGGGTCATTTTGGATGATGTATGGAAGGAAGTATTATACCACCATTCTGCCAATGGTAACCACTTGACCCATCTTGTTTGTTTATCAACTGCAAAACATCGAAGATACCCTTCCAAACATTTGTTTACTATCTCTGTCTGTCCATCAGATTGAGGGTGATAAGATGAGCTATTCCAAACATTCTACCACAAATTTATTTTGTTAGCAAACCAAACATTCTACCACAAATTTTTGAACCTCGGTTTTAAGACCATCCCAAAAAAAATATTTCTTTACCCTGTGGTAGGTTTTTAAGAAACCTGAGTGCCCTCCTATCAGTGAAGAGTGAAATTCAGAAAGTAACTTTTGCTTGAGCTGGGAACTCTTACCAAGATATAAGCAATCCTTGTACGATAGCAAGCCATCTTTCCACCAAAATGTATTAGAGGCATTGGGATCCTATTGCAGCTTTTGAATAAATGTTCATATTTTTTCGTCATTTTCTTCGGCTATCCTATCTGGTTGGATGATCGAAATAACATAGAGTAATGCTTCAACATCCCCATATTTCTTGGAGAGTGCATTTGCAACAACATTTTGCTTCCCCTTTTTGTAGATGATTTCAAAGTCATATCCCAACATCTTTGTTACCCATTTTTGTTTATCTTCTGAAGATAGCCTTTGTTCCAATAAGTATTTAAGGCTATCATGATCAGTTTTAACCTTGAAATGTCTCCCTATAAGGTAGGGGCGCCATTGCTTCAAGGCATGTAGTATTGTGAACATTTCCTTCTCATAAATGGGATTTTTAAGTTCTTTCCCTAGATTGGATGACTAGTGAAGGCAATAGGGTGTCCTTCTTGCATTGGTACAGCTCCAATTCCATTTCCTGAAGCATCACATTCCACAATAAAGGTTTTTGTGAAGTCTGGTGTCGCCAAAACAGAAGCTTTACACATGGCCACTTTGAGTTGTTGAAAGCCTTGAGTTTCCTCTGGAGTCCAAGAAAATTCATCTTTCTTTAGTAACAATGTTAGAGGAGCTACTATTCTTCCATAGTTCCGAACAAACTTGTGATAATACCCTGTCAGACCCTGAGAATCCTTGAACATTCTTTAGGGTTTTGGGAATTGGCCAGTCCATCATGGATTTAATTTTTTTAGGGTCTACCTTGACACCTTCATGAGATACAATATGACCCAAATACTCTACCTCCTTTCTCCCAAAGAAATATTTTGAGGGTTTTGCATACAGTTCGTTCTCCTTTAGTAGTTGTAGTACCCTGTCAACATGTCGGAACATGTTCTTCCCAAGATTTGCTATAGATTAGTATATCATCAAAGAATACCAGCACAATTTTTCTAAGGAAAGGATTTAAAATAGAATTAATCAAACCTTGAAATGTGGAAGGTGCATTTGTTAGACCAAATGGCATGACCAAAAATTCATATTGACCTGCATGAGTTCTGAATGTTGTTTTGGGTATGTCTTCATCCTTCATTTGAATTTGATGATACCCAGAATGAAGATCTAACTTTGTGAAAACAACTGCTCCATGTAATTTGTTTAACAATTCATCAATGACAGGAATGGGAAACTTATCTGTAATGGTGATATTGTTGAGCTCTCTATAATCAGGACACATACGCCATGATCCATCTGGCTTGCGTACCATTACCATTGGTGCAGAGTAAGAACTTTGGCTAGGCCTAATTATGCCAGCCTCTAACATTTCATCCACCATATGCTCAATTTCACTCTTTTGGCTATAGGGATATCGGTAAGGTCTAATGTTAGGAGGAAAAATACCTGGAATTAAGTCGATAGTATGATCAAGGTCACGAATAAGTGGAAGACCTTTGGGAATATATTCAAATACCTTGGAATGCTTATTAATGACCCTTTGGAGATCTGGGGAGATAGGGACTTTTGAGGTTTGAACATCTAATGAGCATAATTGTGAAACTATACCTTTATGTCCCTTTGTTAACAACTTTGTCATACCATTAGAGCTTATCACCTTGCTTGGTTTTCCTGTGATACCATTTAACTCATATTCTTTACCTTCCCATGAAAATTTCATGATTTTTTTTGAAAATTAAAATCGACTGTTCCCAATGATTGTAACCATTGGACACCCAAGACAACATCAGCACCACCCACCGGGATAGCAATCATTGGACTATTCAATACAATATATTCCCCCATATCTAGATTGATATTATTGCATTTCCCTGAGCAATTTATAGTTCCTCCATTTGCAATCATTACTTGAAATTCTGGTGTTGGATAAACAAAGCAATTAAGAACTTTGGCTAATTTACAGTTAATGAAATTATGAGTACTACCAGAATCAATCAACACTGTAACCTTTTTCTTTTTTATGTATCCTTTTAGCTTGAGAGTTTGAGGAGTGATAATTCCAACCAATGCATGACAAGATATGGTGGGAGCAATTTCTTCTGAAGTATCCTCTTCTATTTATTCTGAAGTCGCCTCTTCTTGAGATGCTTCCTCTTCTTTTAGTTCTTCCTCTTCACAATCTATGTAGAATGATTTCTTCTCATTGCACTTATGTCCCTTACTATACTTGCTGTCACAATTAAAGCATAATCCTTTATCTCTTCTTTCATCTAGTTGTTGGGGTGTCAACCTTTGTGGTAGCTTAGAAGAAGGAACATTATTTTCTCTGTATGTGTTGGAGAAGGCCTTTCTAGTATTCATTGTCATATTTTTATTTTCAACCTTCCTTGCCATCATGAAAGCCTCATGTTGAATTTTATCTTTCAAGGTTCCAATAAAGAGATCTAACAAATTATCTTCTGAAATATTCTTCACTCTGAGACTTAGCTACTGAAATTGCTTGATGTGATCTGTAACTAAACCTTTTTGCTTGAGATTTACCAATTGACTGAAGAAGGTGTTGCTATTTATATCCCCATAATGTGCAATCAATTCATCGGTGAATATAGACCAAGAGATAATAGACTCCTTTTTAAGGTCACAAAGCCATTGGTACCATAGAAACTGATCAGGTTCTAAATACAAGGATGCAATAGTTACCTTTTGCATAGTGGGCACTTGGTTTAGATCAAAGAATTGCTCCATTTGAAAAATCCATGTGATTGGATCCTTGCCATCAAAATTTCACATGTCAATCTTCGGGATAAAGTAGTTTCTTGGACCTGAATTGAACCTATGATGTTGTAGTGAATCATCAACTTTTGAGGACTCCAAATTCCTACTCTCCAATTGTTTTTCAATTTTCTCCAAACGTGACTGGAATAAGTCATCTTGTTCCTCCTTATCCTTTTCTTGAGTAGATAGTTGAGGAACAAAGTTATGTTTGATACCCTTGATAAACTCCTTCAAGTCTTGGAGATATTATTTACTAGCCATCCCTTTGAGATCCTCTTTAGTAGCCATCTTCTTTTCTAATTTAGCAAAGTCATCAATTTTCACACTTTCTTTAATTATATCTTCCAACTTGGACACTCTAAAAGAAATGTCTTCCATTTCCTCGTAGGTTGGGGATGAACCCTCGGGGGTTTGAGTGGAGTGTTATTCTTTCCACTTCCTTTTGATGGATTTTTTAACAATATCACACCCTAGGTTTTACCAAAAATATATCCTTCTACTAAAAGTTATTCAAATGCAAAATGGCGTACCTTTTTCAATCACTAATTGGGATGCTATTTTAGGGTCGACTTGTAGTTGAATTAACATTTGAATTGCGACTCCTCTGAGGAAGAAACTTTGTCCTATAGTACCTTGATCTGTCCTCTTTCTAATTCTACAGATCTGACTTAATTTGGACGAGCCAACAAAAATTTATTGCAAATATACCAAAACCTCTTATTTTTGGCCTATCCAGAAGAGAGAAATTTTACTGTATGCCACGTGTCCACTGTTTTGTTTCTGTATCTGAAACTTCTACCACATATACCCTGGTCTATCTTATTTTCTATACAACTAGTCTCACTCCATTTGGATCTTGGATTCCTCAGATATGACCTTTTTCCAAATAACACCTGTTTTATACTAGTTGTAGGACTAGTAAACAACCCTCGCTTCCTCAAATATTATATCTAAAACTGCAATGGATCAAGATCTAAAATTATAATTGGAGATAGTTTGGCCTGTTTTGGAAGTGGGTTTTTAACCTTGATCTCTGATTCCTTGTAGAAAAAAATTTGTAGTGAAAGTTCCAAGATAACTTGTTTTACAGAAGCTAGTCCCAAGGAGAGAGCTCTGATACCAAATGTTATGCAATGAAATCCCAGATATAGCATAAAAAGAGCAGAAATAGACAATAGGAGAGTAATCCACACCTAAAAGATGAATAAGAGAGATAAATAACAATCCTTTTTGAGGGAGGAACCTCCTTACACAATGTACAAGACAATACAAGATGATAAGATGCTAAAATGAGAATATCTCCTTCCTATATATAGGAGATACTGGTGTACAATAACAACTATAAACCCACTATTAGACCCCAATCCTACATAACTAATATGTAATGTCCCACAATATAAGGGGTAATGTGCCACACTATATGGTGTAATGTGTCATCAATAAGGGCTTAACATAAGTCATATGGATTGTTTGTAGAATTGCATTTCTGAACAATGAGGATGTCGAGTTCTGATACTAATGCGGTAGGTATGTGGAAATATTGAAAATGTATTGGGGGAAGAAAATACTATGGCCATAGTATTTATATTGACCACTTCCCCTCTCATGTTTGCCGAAGAAAAAATTTCCAACATGGTGATACCAAAGGCCGGAATGGGAGGAGATGGGAAGATAAGTTGGGAGTCCTAATTTCGACGAAGGGGCTATATAAGAAAGGAAGTGCAAAAACATATGGAAATGGTTGCACCTTAGCTAGCAAAACATATGAAAATTTAGCTAGCAAAACATATGGAAATGGGCGAGGATTGTAGCGCAGATTAATGTCCAACACATCACTTTGTACCATTACGATTTGGTGTTTACTACCTTTTTTGTATTATGAAAATAATGATTATTGACGCATTTTGTTCTTTTTAAGCTTCTTCAACATTGTCATTGTGTATAAAACACTTTTTTCTAACATCAATGGGCAAAATTCCATTTTCATTAATCTTCAAGCTTTTTTTCCACCATTGTCGTCAGATAGATAAATGTTGTTCTTCAAAGCTTTATATATAATGACAGTTTAGCACTGAAGTTTTGAAGTGAAATAATCCAATGTGATACTATAATGTCATGGAAATATTAATCGAAAATAGGAATTCACAGAAACAGAAATCAGAGCATATGGCGTCGATAGGAAAAAAACAGTATTCCTGTAATTGTGCTTCAACAAGGTATTTCTCGATTCCGAAATGTCAAAATCTCGATTCTTAATTCCAAAATGTCCCATATTTCATGATTGTGATTATTGTTATTCATGATGTGCATATTATAAATAATAAATATGGACTATTATTCATTATCTGTTATAAATATTAATCCTAAAACTTGGATTTGGCATTTCTGGCTTCCGCTTTCCCTTGTGCGGAAAGCGGGAGTTGGAAATAAATTTATTTAAACTAAAAACGTATCCAAATTTCAGAGTCAGAAATTTGTAGTTTCGAAAGTGGAAGAAAAAATTTGCGAAGCAAAAATGTCAGATACTCGATCTTCTCTTTTCTCATTTTTCTGACTTCCGCTTATCTCAATGCGGAAGGTGGATGTCGGAAAACACAGAAAGGGGAATACGAACATGTAAATTTTGCTTTTCACATTCTCCAAAGTGAAAAGCAGAAGTTGGAAAGAAAGAAATTAAAATCTGGAATCCGCATACGCAGAAGGTAGAAAATGGGAATATATTTTCCCGACGAATTGAAAAAAATCAATTTCGACGTTTCGCATTGTTGAAAACGGAATGGAAGCGCTACACAAATTCTATTTGCATAAATACCTTTTGTTATAGTTTCTTATTTAAGATGTTTTTTTAGTTGAATCAACTTCACTTTATTAAATAGAAGAGAAATAAATGATTATGCAACGTAGTTAAACATAAATCAGAATTTACAAGTTCGTAATAAAACTGTGTATTTTCGACTTCTGGTTTTCATAGTGCGGAATGCGGAAACCGCGAAAGTCTGTGTATTTACCGATTTCCGCTTGCATTTTGTTGCAAATATGTAACTTTCGATTTTCGCAATACATAGTTTGTGAAATTTGGGATTTGGCATTTGCGGCTTTCGAATTCCACACAGCGGAAAGTGGAAGTTGGAAAGAAATTTATTTCAAGTAAAAAGGTATCGAAATTTTGCATGTCGGGAAAAAATCGCTTTAATCATTTTTCTGACTTCCGCTTTTCTCAATGTGAAAGCTGGAAGTCGGAAAACATAGAAAGGGAAATACGAACATGTAAATTTCGCTTTCCTCATTCCCCAAAGCGAAAAGCGGAAGTTGGCAAGAAATAAATTAAAATCTGGAATCCGCATAGGCGGAAGGCAGAAAACGGGAAGATATTTTCCCAACGAGTTGAAAAAAATTGATTTCGAGGTTCCGCACCACGGAAAATGGAATGGGAAGCCCTATGCAAATTCTATTTGCATAAATACTTTTTGTTATAGTTTCTTATTTAAGATGTTTTTTTAGTTGAATCAACTTCGCTTTCTTAAAAAACAGAGAAATAAATGATTATGCAACATAGTTACACAGAAATTGGAATTTACATGTTTGTAATAAAACTGTGTATTTCCGACTTCTGGTTTTCATAGTGCGGAATGCGGAAACCGCGAAAGTCTGTGTATTTACCGATTTTCGCTTGCATTTCTTTGTAAATATGTAACTTTTGATTTTTCCAATACATAGTTTGTGAAAGTTGGGATTTGGCGTTTGTGGCTTTTGAATTCAGCACAACGGAAAGAAGAAGTTGGAAAGAAATTTATTTCAAGTAAAAATGTATCAAAATTTTGCATGCCAAGAAAAAAGAATTTCAGGGAATAAAACTCTGTATTTTGGACCTCTCGTTTCTGTAGGGCGGAATTCGAAAATCGGAATAGTATTTCATTGATTTTTTTATTATCTTATTTCTCGATTTGTGCTTTCATTCCATAGAAGATGAAAGGCGGAATTCGGGAATACATTTCCCTTATCAGTTGAAAAAAATTGAATGCCTGTTCCTTACTGCGGAATGGATTTTTCATTGATTTTTCTTTGGAGAAAATTTTCTCCCTCGCTCTGCACTGCGGAAAGCAGAATGCCAAAAAGCTCTATTTACATAAATAACTTTTTCCTCCTTTCTTACCTCGAAAAGATGAAAGTGAAAAAATAAAAACTTCAAAGCTCCTATTTCCGCAACACAACAACAATAACAACAAAACAAATCAAGGGTGTTTGACCATCTCATAATCAAACTAAATGAATATTCAAAACATTTAAGAAAACTAAAAGAATACCTGCAAATTTAAGAAGGGGCAAAAACCTTTGTTGCAAACTCTCTAGTGTAAATGAAGCGCAGCAAAATCAATATGTGCGAAGCAAACAGTAAGAAATAGTGGTTATCTGAATGTCTGTTTATATGTGCAAAGCAAAGGCGCTGCAACAACAAATGCGGTAAATGCAGTATTGTAACAAGATTTTGAAGATCATCATAATTTTTGGAAAGATGAAGATATTGACCCATGTCTAAATCATATGACAAGATTTCTTGCATTAACTGAGCAACAATGCATTGATGAAACATTAATGCCAGTGGATGAAGGGACATGGGAAAAGTGTATTCAATTGAGTGAAGCACCAGTGAAACGAAACCTCGACCAAATTGACCCCACAAATTGTGAGCCTAAATCCAGAAAACTCGTTGATAATATCTTAGGCTAAACCCAGAAAAACTGCGGGACCGAAACTTTCACAAAATCCTCAGCGTAAAATCTTGGAAAGGACTCTGCTGAATAGAGAGAAATGAACTACAAGGAAGGATAGTAAAATCATGTACAAAAAAATCCCAGTATCGGTCGTTTAGGACAACAGATAGAAATGTAGTGAAAACACGCAAGCCACCTGTAAAAAAAACACGCTAAACACCAACTGCAAAGAACGATCCGCAACTGGCAATCAATCCATCAAGTCCATCAATCCATTCACGTGAAGCACCGAGCGTAACACAGAGGACACCTATGGTCTGTGGGATAGAAGTTCCTGAATCCAGATTGCAGAATCGGGGACCCAACTAAAATGCAGTAAAAAAAATAAAAAAATTGATCAACATACGTGCCTGGAAAAAATGTAAGGACAATAAATCCATCATGCCATTTGGTCAGCATGAAAATAATTTCCTTTGAAACCGAGACACAACACTTGTCTAGTCTCCATTCGCTAATCCGACGTGACACTTGTCGAATTGTAAATGGCCAAGGAGACAAGGAATCTTTTGAGATTGTGTCTCTATAAGGAAAACGCCTTCGGCGTAATTAGTTTACTGATAATATTTGGGGGTAAGTGTGTAGGTTACAAGTGTTGTTATTATAAATGGAGTTAGTTTTGCGGGAAAATGTGTAATTTGCAAGTTTTTTTTTATATTTGAGTAAATTTTAGTGTATTATTATTTTTTAATGATTAAATTGTTGAAAAAGGGGTAAATTTTAGTTATGATTTACTCATTTTTTTTCAAAATTTTAATGATCTATGTATTTTTTTCAAAATTTCAATAATCAATGTTTTTTTTGAATCAAGGGAACTAGCAACCTCCTAGGGATATATCCAACATCCCACAAGTTAGATATACCAGGAACTTGTGACTCAGCAGGGGCTGAGACATCCTAGAGCCCACCCTGGATATAATCCGAGGTGGACCACTTATCCAGGGGTCGCCTAACCTTCTAACCTTGTCACAACATGCTAAACAAGCATCCCTACCCCCTGTCAGTTTTGAAGTTTACCTCCTTGGAGATAACACATGCTCTTAACCATAAGGCCCACAAATAGGTCAAAACCTTTAGGGATTATGTTCTTGGATGCGGGTGGTCACTGATCAAACTAAGAGAAAGGGGTGTGAAGACAAAGGCAAGTGGGAAGTTATGAATATGGGTGGTCATTCCTGGAGATTTCGAGAAGATAGGGGAATTTGCGAAACAAATGGAGGAATTGTATTGGAGTTGGTGCATCAGGAATATGATCGAGTAGGAAACAATAAGTTTTGGGCGCGGGGAACATATGTTAAGAGGGAAAGTGATTTTGGCATGGATTTTGTCAATTGCCTTGGTAGCTGGAATGTATGAGTGATAGTTTTTAATAGTGGTGAAAGGAATTATCATCGTGATCTTGGATAAAGGCCCTTTGTATCTATTTGTTCCTCTTAAGGCAGTTGGTGGTGTCTTAGACTTGGTTCGGAGTGGTGAATTTGGTAGTAAGGTGTGTTGGGTGTTTGTAGAAATGGAAATGCACAGTCAAAAGGCAGGTAGGGAAGTAAAGGAAAAGAGTCTTTGAAGGTGTCGAAGCCGACAAGGGAACAAGGAAAGTTGTGAAAGCAACGCTGTGGTTTAGAGATTTGATCCTGGCCACAATCTTGGAAGAAATTGCAATTGCAGAGAAAATGTTGTAGGATAAATTGGAAGTGGACAAACTAGAGGAGGAAATGGAAACATTGGAATACTGGGTTAGGACACTAGCATCACAAGGGGAAGAATGGCTCTCTATGAACGTTATGTTGCAACATTCTAGGTTATGAAGGGATTGTTAGCCAAAGCTTTGATGGAACGTGAGGTGAAGTTAAGGGGGATGCAAAGCCCGACCTCTTTTGGTGTGCCCAAAATGAGGATTCTATGCTTATGCACTTCAAAATTGACTTGATTTCCCACAAAATGGGGATTCATCTTATTCCTCGGCCATATGGGATGGAGGGTGGTTTGGCCACCCAAGCGCAGGGAGGAAAGGTTTGTTCATCAAATCGAAATTCAACCTGTTTGTCATAGGCTAGGGTGTTGAATCTGTTGGATTGTAACCATGTTATATGCACGTTATATGAAGGATTTTATGTTGTTATGGTTCGATTATCGAGCTAGTATTAGGTAGTTATGCAGAATGCTATTATAGTCAATTCCCTTAGTGGTATAGTTTGATGGGGTCTGAAGAATGTAGTTCCTAGTGGTTAATTTGGTTGTCTTGGCAATGTTTTCCCCTATAAGGAGAGTTGTTTTGTTATGGATGTTTTGGTCATGGGAGATAGACTTTCTGGGAGATGGCAAGTTGATTGGGAAAGACATGAAACTGTGATTTGTACTCTTTTTTTTATAATATAATATAGTCATATCTTACTTTAAAAAAAGTTCCTTGATCAAAGTTTCCATCAATCATGTGGAACTATAACTTCTAGAAAAATTCCTACTGGGTTTGAGAAAGAGTTTCCATCAAAAATAGATTTAGTTTCTCCACTTGTTAATTTAGTCCTTAAACACATAGTTATTTTGTATTTATTGGTTAGTAACTATGAATGACCATTGGGTGTGGCTCCAACATTAAGTACCCACCTATATTTAAATAGTTTGTTGACCATAGTTATGAATGACAAATTGGTTCATGGGTATAACACAATACCATGTTATCTTGTTCGAATGATAGTTATCCTCAAATGAGTAGTAGAAGTAGGTAAGGAAGATGCTAGTGCACGATTATGAGATCATTTGCAAGAAGGGAAAATAGATTACAACAATGGATGCATGAGTCTAGGAAAGACACTAACAAGACTCTTATTTATGCACTCTTTATGTTACAACTCAATTAGGGGGAAGCAACAAATCTAAAGTGGAAACAAAACCCTCCTACCCAACCACTAATCCCATGATGACATCAAGTTCTAAATGATTCAGATTAGATTGAGAAAGAAATGAGAGAATATACAATATTACAAAGAGAACAAATTATCTGACATGCTTAATCACCATCATTAATATTGTACATTTTTGGACAATATGTTAGCAAGAGTGTTGTATCTAAACCTTTACTTTAATTGCCAAATCTAGGGATTTGTAGAAACTTATGAGGGTTATGCACAATATATGCAACTACAAAGAAAATTGATAATGCCTAGTAGTATGTAACTTCAATTCAATCAATCCAAAATACAGTTGGTAAAAAGAAAAGAGAAATTTAGTCTATGATCTAAGGGTTGCTAGGGACATGGATATCTTTAACCAACCGAGAACTTATTATTTTATCAACAATCTTAGAGACAAGTTTTAAGAATCTCTTCGCCTAGCTTTAGACAAACCTTTTAAAGGACTCCATAATTTACCCTACCATCGACATGCATATTACAAACATTCAGTGACAGAAAATTCTGAGCAAGTAATGAAACAAACTGAGAATTTAATGCTTTACCTAGTTCGTATAACAATATATCATGTAAAAGGAAAACAATCATTCAACTTCAAATTGTAGGAATAGTAAGAAAATGTCTATGCCAACTTCTAATGCAGAAATAGTTCATTAACATTGTTCCATAGAAATGTTGGAAATTGCTACAACTTGTAGGAATTCTATGTTATATATTATGTTCTATGAAGACATATACGAAACAATAAATCTACTCTAACACATGAGTCCCTGTAGTCACCTATGGATGGGCTCTGATCCAAAGTGACAAGGGAGCGAAAATATTACTCAATAAGATGCGACAATAGTAGTCTTCATTAATATTGGGAAAAGCTATTCAACATTCAAGACTTGGTCTCTTTCAAACTGTAATAATAAAAACTAAGTTCATAACATGTCTGTGCTAGCTTGGATAGCTACTCCCTTCTAACTTAAATATAAAAATGTATATTTCAATCTAATTTGCTAACATCTAGTCTATTTGGAACATCTTCATGCAGATTGCACTAAGTGTGTTGGTGTAGGTAGGTAGGTAAAGATCACTCGAGATAAAAAAGAGTGATATGATGACGCTTTAGGTTTGTTCAATTGCTTCCACATGCTTTGTAGATTCGGGGACTAGGCCTCCAATCGAAGGATCTATGAGTAGCGTTGAATCTATGGGTGATGTTCTTGTGGCTGCCTTCAAAAAATTGAAATTGTTGATTAGAAACTAGTAGTGTTTCATTTGTCTTATGCTTACGTCTTTGGATAATTGGAGCTATAAGTAAAAAGCAATAACTTCTTTAGGTTTAATCTGTAATTTGACCGTAATTGGAGTTGGGAGTGAACTACTGTGATCCTTTGTTTGTTTGAGCAAAACCAAATTTGATATCTTTTAGTCGCCAAAAATGTGTCAGTTCCAAGCCTATGTCAAGAAGGTATTTTTAGCACTCAACTCATTAGTATCATTTATGCATTTTAGTTAAGAAAAAGGAAGAATACAACATCTAAATAGATAAATTAAAATATTACTATAATTCTAACTAGGATGTACACATTATTCACCAACTTACTACCATAGTGAATTTTGTCCCGGTCCTAAATGATTGACATAGGAGGAATTAGATGCCTTTTCTTGCCTAATATTGGGACCCTTCATTATCCATAATCAAAGCATGCCGCTGTAGTGAAAAAACAACTTCTATTAATAAATATAATGGTGAAAAATAGAGTGTACATAACAATACATAGTGATTATAATGGTGGTAGCTTAGCTTTGAGAAGACATGAGATGGATATGCTCATTTGCAAAAATCCCTTAAGAAGTGTTAGGTGCCCCTTAGGGAAGATAAGCAATTGGCAAGCACAACGCCAAATACACTATGAATCACGAACGCCAAGACAAGATGAATAGGCATCAAGCATGTTCATTCTCATTAATCAAAGTGCAATATATACATGAGAATGCCTCTTGGTTTCATCTTCCAAGAGGTCTCTTAGACTTCCCAATAACCTTTCACTAACCATAATATATTAGATTCCAACAAACTCCCCCTTAATCTAAAGGGGTGAATATGTGTCCAAGAAAAGAAAGCTGAATAAAAGGCTTGACAATGTGACTATGCAAAGCAAGTTAGCAGAAGTAGACTTGTTTTGCCAAGTACAAGTGCTCTCTGAAGTGGTGGTTTTCCCTGGCCACCAATCAAAGGGGGATAGCAGAAGCTAAAGTCTTCTACTACATGAGTGATTTAAAGCTTACCACAAACTCTCCATCTCAGCAGCTATAAAATCATGAACCATGAAAGGAGTTTAAGTCTGACCACAAACTATGGAACTTGGCTTGAGGGTTTAGAGGTTCCCAGAACGTTCTAAAAGGCTAGCAAAAGATGTCTATCTTCTACTAAATGAGTGGTTTTAAGCTGAGCACAAACTATAGAACTTGGCTCAATGGCTTAGAGGTTCTTGGTGGAACATTCCAAAAGGTTAGTAGAATTTGGTACAATATTATACTAAGTGAATAGTCATGGGTATGGATCTGGCTACAACTCTAAGTATGGAAGGATCAAGGCTCTGGATCTAATGTAGGCTTGCTTGTTTCTTATTGTTCATCATTCCCCCATGTCAGGAACATTGTGAGGAGAAGATGATCTCCCCATACTGACCTGTAGGGTACCTAACTACTCTGAGTACAACAATCTTTAACCTGATTGCTCCAAACCAAATTTGCAGGGACAAGACCGAACTGGACTTACACAATTTTCTACTCCACAATTAAATAAGTGACTTCATCAAATGTATAACAAATTTTGTCTATATGTATACCAGATTTATGGGAATCAAGAGCTCCGCATCCATAAACAGTATTCACAGCAATAATGAAGTCTCTCCACTAGCTTCACAGTAATGCAACTGCATGCAGTCTGTTTTGAAGTTAGTTTGCATAGTCTCATATCGCATGCTGCATGCAGGTCGCAAGTCTTAAGGCCGCTCGGTGCAACTCTTCTTGAAGGCGAGGAAACTCTTAGTATCCTTCGGTGATGATACTAGGGCAATCTTACCATTTGCATCAAAATGAATTCATTGACACACAAGAGTGTATTTTTCCCAAGAATTGAAATAGCTTGTCCTTTTACAAGAAAGAAACAATTGTTTAAATATTTAAACACCACAAAACATAGAAATTTTCGAACCGACTTTTAATAGCCACAAGACAGAAATTTTCGAACCCACTTTTAATAGCCATGATGTGCAGTTAAAAAATGAATTACGCAGGCTACAAACCAATAATATTGCTAAAGTTTTGTCTGGCAGAATTTTGCCTCGTGCGAGCTTCGAAATTTCAGCTTGAAGTAGTCCAGAAATCGTTCTTCAAAGACTCGTTGACTTCATCCATTATATCTTTCATATGCAAAAATCGAAAAGATGGCTTCTTTTCTTTTGGAGTGGCCAGCAATGGATCAGTACCCAAGGAAACCAACAGTCACGATACCAACGGATAATGGCAACCAATATGCACCGGTAGCAGAGTGTTTAATGCTGCCTGGGCTGTGATCTTACAAGATATTTCCGGCATGTCTACAGTCCACCCTAGGGCCTCAACATCTTACATGATCATGCATGACATATATGAAGAGCATCTCATGCATAGCATGGCATCATGAGGTTCACAGGACATGACAAATAATTCAATGTTCCAAGGCGAAACAGAAGTTTGAATTTTGAGTTTTTAAAAACCCACGTCACAGTAAATCTAAATCTCTGTCATGACAACTAAACTGATGTGTTTATGGGAGGTTTCTTGTTACCGGGTCATAACAGACATAATCAACAAGGGTTAATCAACAAGGGTTACTACGTAATGGAGTGACTTGTATATGAGGCTGAGACCTGTCATGTAAACTCTCCTTCTTTATTAATGAGCTTTAATACTTTGTGTGCGTGGATGTTTTCCTATAAGGTTTTACCACATGAAATCATGGTGTTTTGTATGGTGTTATTCATTGTCTAATTGGCTAATGTGTCTTTGATTATTAACAAGTGTTATCGCAGCGAGTGTGAAGAGAGACGCATTGTTTGGATGGTGGAAGACACCATCTGCTGGTGGACCGTGTGGAGAGCTACCGAAAAAACTCTCGAGGAAGAGAGAAATTGATCCGCCTGTTCCTATTTGAAGGAAAGGGAGATCACAAGAGAAGAGAATGTGGAGCCGCCTGGAATCATTGTTGAAGAAAAAAGAATGCAGCCACGCCCGTGAAGAGTCCGGTCGCTGCTGGACGTGAAGACTGGGCCCATGAACTCTCCCATATGCGAATCGCTTGCAGAAAAGTGCACACTGCAGCCACCGTAGAGAGTGACGTGAAGGAGAAGCGCCCAACCTGCGTAAAAGAAGAACAGTGAAGAGGGTGGCCCAGCGTGGAGGACCACTGACTACTAGTTACTGCTGTTGGAACCACGCGTGAAGCTGTCTGCACGAATCTGCTGGAGATCGTTTGCTACAAGGGAGAACGTAGCCGTGGAGAAGAAGTCGTGAAACTTTATTGCACTTGAAGTGAAGCTCATATATGTCATGAGCCCACTGATCGCCACCTCTGCCCACCAGAAGACACCTGTAGGAGAGCTCGCTGCACAGGATCTGCTGAAGAACTGTTGCGAGAGCTCTGTGGAAGATTCGCTGGGAGGTTGCCTGCGTGTGGAAGAAAAAGGTGAGGCCTGACAGTGTTGTTGTTATCCCGCGGAGAGGAAGCTTTTGGATAGTGCGTGGAGGAGAGTGTTGATGTTGGACGGTGGATACCTTGCTGTATAGCGCATGGAGGCAGTGGAAAATAAATTTAAAAAAAACTTTTCCAATTTCTATTGGAAGTTTGGACCAATTTTTTATTTATTTTGGAAGTCCCGATATTTATAAATATATTTAAAAAAACATACAAGAGTTAAGACTTTGTTGTTTATATTGCGGAATATTTTTTGTTTCGTGAATATATATATATATATTTAATAATGTTTAGCACAAAGTTTGAGATTGAAAAATTTAATGGTAAAAACAATTTTGAACAATGGAAGTTAAAGATGCGAAATTTATTAGTTCAACGGGGGTTATAGAGAGCTTTAGACGAAAAAAGAAAAAAACCTCTTACCATGACAGATGATGAATGGGAGGATCTAGATGTCAAAGCACTAAGCACAATTCGATTATGTCTTGCGCATGATGTGTTGTTCAACATTATTAGAGAAACATCAACAACAAGCCTATAGAACACGTTAGAAAGTTTGTATATGACCAAATCAATAACAAAAATAATTTACTTGAAGTGATAGCTATACGATATGAGAATGAAAGAAGGTACGAAGATTGCGGATCATTTAAATATTTTTAACACTCTTACTTTCCAGTTGAGTAGTATGGATGTTAAAATTGATGATGAAAATAAAGCAGTCAATCTCTTATGTAGTTTACCTGAATCTTGGGGTCAAGTAGTTTCTTCCATTAGCCTTAGTGCAATTGGTAATTTAGAATTTGACAATGTAGTTGAAGCGTCATTGTCTGAGCAATTAAGGAAGAAATCTAGTTTTGAAACCTCTTCACCTGAAGCTTTAGTTGTTAGAGGTCGATCCAAAGAGAAAAGAGAAAAGTCAAGAGGTACTTCCAGGTCTAAATTGAAGGGAAGAAAGAGCAAATTAAAATGTTGGTACTATAACGAAATTGGTCATTTCAAGAAGGACTGTTGGAAGAGACAAGAATCCAAGAAGGATGACTCCAAGTCAGAGGCAAATTCAGTTAAGTCTTCTGATTCATGTATGATCGATGAGGTCTTGTCTGTTTTTAATATTTCTAAATACAATGAGGAATGACTATTAGATTCTGGTGCTTCGCACCATATCTGTCCTAATAAAGATTGGTTTGTTTCCTATCAAACAGTTAATAATGGAATAGTTCTTTTAGGAGACAATCATTCATGTAAAACTGTTGGGGTTGGAAGTGTTAAAATTAAAATGTTTGATGGAGTAATAAGAACACTTACAGATGTTAGACATGTGCCTGAGTTAAAGAAAAATTTAATTTCTTTGGGAGTATTGGATTCTTGTGGTCATAAGTTTACAGGTTTTGATGAAACTCTAAAAGTTTTCAAGGGTGCTTTAGTGGTCATGAAGGCAGAGAGGACTTGAAACCTTTTCAAACTAGTTGGAAGAACTCAAGTTAATGGTATTGCATTAGTATTTGAAGAAGAGTCAAGATCCACTCAACTACGATATCAGCGTCTTAGTCATATGAGTGAAAAAAGGAATTCAGGTATTAATGCATCATAAATTGCTTCCAATTTTGAAAACTCTGAATTTGATGTTTTGTAAACATTGTGCTGACATCAGATCTGCTCCAATAAAATTTCAGTTTCTGGCAGCATCCAGATGTCAAAGTGATCACTTAGGTTTCAATTTGGATACTGAGATCAGATGAAAAAGCACTTATGATGGCACTCATGTCAGTTCATCTTGGATGCCATCAGTGACTACTTGAATGTTAAGGTACGCCGATCAGATGTGCTCTCTGCTTGGAGGGGAATTCGTCTATTGGCAACTGATCCCTCAGCTAATGACACTGCTAGCATATTTAGAGATCATGTGGTGTCCACAGATTTGAGTGGGCTTGTTACTATCACCGGTGGAAAGTGGACTATATATAGAAGCATGGCAGATGATGTAGTTAATGCAGCCATTAAGGTTGGGAAGCTGAGCCCATCAAATGACTGTGTAACAGCTCATCTCAAAATTGTTGGAGGAGATCAATGGGACACTGTATCCTTTACAGAACTTGCACAGCAGTATGTTCGCATGAAGAAAACACATTCAGGGAAGATTGTTCCTCCGGGACAATGGACACTACTGTTGCCAAACATTTGGCACATGCATATGGTTATATGGCAGAAAGAATTGCATTAATAACACAGAATGAAAACTTGGGCAAAAGATTAGCACATAGATATTCTTTTTTGGAGGCAGAGGTGGTTTACTGTGCACGGAATGAGTACTGTGAGACAACAGTTGACTTTTCTCCATAGATTTGAGGACCCTACAGTCATGAAAACATTACGTTGTCTTATTCTTGCCCTGTCACAAGAAAGTTGTGCTTCTGATATTGTTAGTCAATTTGCAACAGATGCCTTGGGATTTCTGATGGCGCATTCTCATTTCATACCAACTATTCTTGGGACAGGATTTATATCTATACAGTCTTTTGGTCAGTTTGATAAGGGAACAATGTTCAAATCTTTGAATGGCATAGTAAAGTTGCTTGCACTTCTGAGTCTTAGCCAACATGGAATTCCTAATAGTGAGGATATAGTCATTTCCCCTGGTGGTCACAGTCAGCCTACATATCAAAATTCAATCTCTAACAGAAAAGACTCTTCTTTTCTAGAGTAGAGGAAGTTGGAAGTTGTTAAACTTGTGAGGGTGTTGTATCTCCTTAGGGTTCGGAAAGGTAGTTCAAGTGCATCAGTAGAAATAGCTATAAATATTGAAGAACTGTTCTCTTTATTACTGGCAGGTTATGGTGCTACAATGAGTCAGTCTGACTTGGAAGTTTTTACTCTTATGCATGAGATTGAAGGGTCAAACTTCAGTGGCCTGTCTGAAAGGAACTACCTTTGGGGTGAAGCTGCACTAAAACGAAGAAGAGAACAACAGGGTGAAAAATTGTTATCAAAATACAATTCAGTTGACGACGATGAAACAACAGTAGATCGTTGTAAGAGGCAGTTTGGGGAGAATCTAATATTTGATCCAAAAGTTTGTGGTGAGACTGTTTTGTACTTTCCCTCTAAAAGAAGTGCATGGGCTGAACCCATCGATACGTCCAGATATGTGGAGGAGAGCTTTACAGGCATGATTGTGGAAATGGAAGTGATGCCATCTTCTGACAGTTCATATATCATCCTTTATGATCCAACATTCATTTTAGAATTCTCTGCTTATGTATTGTCAGTTGGATACATCGAGTCTATGGAGTTTGCTCGCTTGGGGCTACTTGGTTTGGCATTTGTGAGCATATCTTCTCCTAATGAAAGAATACAGAAACTTGCTTATGATGTTCTTGGAAGATATAAGACTAATCTGGAAAATGGTCAAAATTTCAAGGGAAATCCTTAGCTGCAACTCTTACTAAAAAATGCAATAGTGGATCCTTGGCAGAAAATTCCTTCTGTGTTGGCTATCTTTGCAGCTGAAGCTTCCTGTATTCTAATGGAACCTACAAACAATCATTACCCGGTCATTAATCATTTACTTATGCGTGCTCTTGCAATGGTCCTCGAGAGTATACCTCTTTTTCGTTCAATGTTTGGGAGTGGTTCAGTCCATTTTTAGAGTGATCGAACATGGATACTTCGTCTTCTGGCAGTTGGATTGAATTCCTTTGAGGATTCTCGGATATATCGCCGGAAATTTGTTCTTGAGGTTCTGTTTGAAAATCCATGAAGGGCGCCCATATGCAAGTAATATGATCGCAAATGGTCAGATTCAGTTAATGGTGATCGAAAATTCAAAAAATATTGCCACAACTGGAAATGTATTAGAACCCAAATCCGCAAAGCTTGCTCATGAATCGTCTTCATTAGTTGGTTGCTGCGCGAAATCAGTGACAAGTTCAAAAAAGGGGTTTCGTGAAGTTCTAGAAAGTAGGGCCTCTCGACATCCGTTTGAAAATGTACCAAGTTTGTTACCACCGAATCTGTGGCTGGGTGTTCATCCTCCACCAGCTCATACATGTTGGCTTTTGAAAACATATAGGTTTTGACAGATGTATGTTTTATTTACACTTGTATTAAAAACTGTTTGAAGAAGATCGACCTTTCTATTTGTGGAAGAACTCGATCCATAGAAGTAGGATCTTATAGCTATCTTAGAAACGCAGATATTTTGTATATAAGGATAGTCACTAGATGAGACAGAAGGTGGAAATTGGAGTGATGGAAATCCAGTTTTGAGGATATTCTGTATGACATGAAATATTCTACATCTTCAATACAGGTTCTGCTTTGATATGAGTATGATTATGATTTGGCTGTGTATTTTATGAATTGTATTTCTTGTGATTTATCCTGTATATGGTCAATTGAATCCCATTACATGATTCTTATGGTGAAATACAGTTATCTTTTAAACTTTTAATAACAGAGTCAGTCTCATTTCATAAATTCATGAACGTAGTTCCTTTGATATTGGATTTTGCATTATGTTTTATGTTATACAGTTCTTTAATGATTATGTGATTTTCCTATAGCTTTGATTACATACCAGCCCAGTTTTTTATCTTGATTTCAATGAAATATACTTTTGAAAAATATTTCTTTAAGCTTGAACCCCTGTAGTCTAGGTTCAACTTTAGGGATAACACATTGTATATATGGAAAGCAGTGTAGACAAAAATTTAAAGCAGGTAGTCATGTTAGTAAAGGTGTCACTTGACTACATTCATTCTGATTTGTGGTGCTGTCTCCTACCATTTCCTATGGTGGAGCAAAATATTATGTATTATTTGTAGATGACTTTTCTAGAAAGGTTTGGTTCTATGTCCTAAAAAGAAAAGTTGATGTGTTTCATACATTTAAACAGTTTAAAGTTATGGTGGAAAAAAGAACTGGCAGGAAAATCAAGTGTTTAAGGATTAATAATGGAGGATAATTTACTTCTTTGGAGTTTGAAAAATATTGCAAAGATGAAGGGAACGTCTTACACAAAACAAATGTATACACTCGAAAAAATGATGTTGCAGAATGCATGAACATGACTCTTCTAGAAAGAGCAAGGAGCATTGTAACACCCCAATTTTGACCCCATTTGCATTAAAAATGTATATGATGTATATATTATAATTAATCATGGTGTGGAACTCAAGGCAAAATCCCTACCATCAATTTATCATTTTATGTTTCGGCGATTAAAATCGATGCCGATGGTATATTGTGCTAGCCATGCACATTATAATTTTGGACATATGTAAATATGCAATTTAATTAAATATACCCACAACCGGCTATGTCAATGCAACATTAAAGAGATGGGGGCATGATATCCTAAGGATAAGGGGGGGATATTCAAACCTTTGAGCCAATGGGGAAAATCCAAATGTCAAAGGAAGAACCCATCAAAACTGCCAACTACCCATTTCTTGTCTTTTTCTTGTCAACTACCCATTTTGGAAAAACATGATTTGACTTCCTTGGCATGTAAAAACCCAAAAACGTATGCCCATTCCCTCATGCATTCACATTTTCATCTTTCCTCATGTTTTTGGAGAGTTGCTAGACGTTTTACATCATCCATCCTGCATTCACGTTGAGCTCTGATCTCTCACGCAGTTGAACCTTCTTGGGTTTTTATCCTTCACATTTTTAGTTGTTTCCTCATTTTTCCATGACCAGGAAATTCATTTTTTGGTTGCTGAGTGAATGGCCAATGAGGATTCACGATTTTGGGGTTCATAGCAGTCGTTTTGTCTCATGCAATCCCCAAAATCGTTGTCGAGTTTGAATTTATCACCTAGGGGACGATTTCTCCATTTTACCAATACCTTTTTGGTTGAAAAACGTTTTTACTCAAACCTAGAACTTGCATTTTGATGTGGGTGCATCATTTGTTTGGTATGAACTGGTTTGGAGTGGAATTGGGTCCGAACTAGCTTGAGAAACCTAGTGTAGGAAGGAAATTCATAAACAGATCTAGATGGGTTGGTTTTCTTCTTTGCACACCCTGAATAACATTGGAATGGAAGGCATAGCCTAAGGGACTATGTAGTAGAGAAGGCGATGCTTCCTTGTGTTGGGTTTGTAGATGTTTTAGAAGTCAATCCAGATCTGGTGCAGGTGTCCATAGCTCTGTGGTTGAGCTCACTAGCTTAGCAGTTCAAGATTTCCACCTCCTTTGCAGCTTGATAAACCCAAACAAAGTTTTGGCTTGGATGAAACTTGATAAATCTTTGGCTATTTATGGGCTTGCTATTGTTTCCTTATTCCTTGTGGGAATCATGCCTATCTCGGGGGTGGGAGTGGTGCTGAGAGATTGATGAGCACACTGGCCTATGGTTGGGTGGAACGTTGCAGCGACGTAGCTGGTTGCGGAACAAGCTTCTTTCAAGATAAGTATTCTTGTCTATTTTATTTCTGCAACTGTATGTGTTTATGGATTAATATGATCATGTTAAATGCTTGAATGGAATGTATGTTGCTTCTGCTGTATGTTAATGATTTATGCATCTGTACATGTTGTTAGTTCAATGCATTTCATTTTATGTTCATGGGGCTAGTTTCCTGGCTATGATAACAGCATAGTCGTGTCCTCTCTTTGGTAGAAGGGTGGGGACGTGACAAGCATGCTCGATAATGCTAATTTAAGGAAAGAGTTGCGGGCAGAAGCAGTTTCTACTTCTTTTTATCTAATAAATCGATCACCGTCAATGGAAATAGATTGTAAAATTACGAAAGAGATATGGACCGGTCATTCTTGTGATTATTTGAATTTGAAAATCTTTGGTTGGGAAGCTTATGCACTTACTCCTAAAAATCAGCGTTCTAAGTTAGACCCTAGATCAAAGAAACACGTCTTTGTTGGGTATGATCATGTAATGAAGTGATATAGATTGTGGGATCTTGTTGCCCACATAATTTTCATTAGCAGAGATGTATTTTTTTATGAATCTTCTCTGATTAAATCCGAAAGTGTAAGAGTTGATGTGGAATAGGAACATGTAATATCAAAACAACTAATTCAGTTGGAGAACCAATCTTCTTATGACTCAAAGAAATAAGAATAAGTTTCTGGTGAGAGAGAAGTCATAGAAGGTGAAGAAATTCAAGAAATTATGGAAACTCCTCAACCTACATTAAGAAGATCATTAAGGGAGAGAAATCCTCCTAAGAGGTATATTGATTTTGTTTCATCTATTTTATTTACTAATGATGGAGAACCTTCTTGTTTTTAGGAAGCCATTGATTGTATTGATAATGCTAAGTGGAAGGTGGAAATGAAAGAAGAAAATGATTCTTTGGAGAAAAACAAGACATGGGAATTGGTTAAACTCCCCAAATATAGAAAAATGGTTGGATGTAAATGGGTCTTCAAATTGAAGGAAAGAATTGAGGATAAGGTTGAAAGATATAAAGCCATATTGGTCGCAAAAGGGTACACTCAGATGGAAGGTATAGACTATCATGATATTTTTTCACCAGTTGTCAAGATTGTATCTATTCGTATTATGTTAGCAATAGTTGCATTGCTTGATTTTGAGTTAGATAGACTAGATGTTAAAACAACTTTCTTACATGGAGATTTAGATGAGGAGATTTATATGGAACAACCATAAGCTTTTGTACAACATCAGAAAGGTAGATTAGTTTGCAAGCTCAAGAAATCATTGTATGGACTGAAACAGTCGCTCAAGCAATGGTACAAGAAGTTTGATTCTTTCATGGTGAGCCAAGGTTATACTAGAAGTGATTATGATCATTGTTTATACTTCAAAAAGTTGAATGATATATTCATTATCTTAGTATTGTATGTTTATGATATGCTTATTGTGAGCAAAAGCATGGATGAGATTAACAGGTGGAAGGCTCAGATGGCTAGGACTTTTGATATGAAGGATATTGGAGCTGCAAAATAAATCTTGGGTATTGAGATACATAGAGACAGAAAAAATGGTAAGCTCAGTTTTTAACAGGAGAAGTATGTTGAGAAAATACTTGAAATATTTGAAATGAATAAGGAAAATCCTGTGAATGTTCCTTTGGCTTCCCATTTTAAACTTTCTTCAAGTTTATGTCCCAGTAGTGTTGAAGAAAAGGATTATATGTCTTATGTACCATATGCCAATAAAATAGGATGTTTAATGTATGCAATGGTGTGTACTACACCTGATATTTCACATGCAGTAGGTGTTGTTAGTAAGTACATGGAAAATCCAAGAAAAAAACATTAGAATGCAGTGAAATGAGTGCTTCGGTACTTAAGAGGCACAAGTGACTATTGTATCACTTCTAATAATAACAATGATTCTATGTGCAGTTTTGTTGATTTAGATTTCATAGGTGATTTGGACAAGAGAAGGTCTACTTCAGGTTATGTCTTTACTCTTGCAGGTGGAGCTATAAGTTGGGTGTTAAAGCTTTAAGAAAAAACGGTTTTATCCACTATAGAGACTCAATACATTGCTGCCTCACATGCTTGCAAAGAGGCAATTTGGCTAAGAGGTCTGCTGAGAGATATTGGAAGGTTGCAAAACAGTGTGCATGTCTTTTGTGATAGTCAAAGTGTTATTTATTTGGCTACAAATCATGTTTATCATAGTAAGACTAAATATATTGATGTAAAATATCATTTTGTAAGACAAGCCATTAGTGAAGGTGGAGTAGATTTGAAAAAGGTCCATACTCAAGAAAACTATGTAGATATGTTCACAAAACTTGTATTGTTAGAGAAGTTACGATGGTGTGTAGCTTCTTTTGGTTTGAAAAAAAGGTGATAAATAGTCTTAGGAAAAGTATTTGTAAATTTTGTTTCCAAGGTGGATATTTTTAAATGACAACTAAACCAATGTGTTTATGGGAGGTTTCCCATTACAGGTGTTTATGGGAAGTTTCTCATAACAGCCATAACCGACAACGATTTACTCATGTAACTTCCCTCATGAAGCATATAGTGCATGGTTGGGATACGTAATGGAGTGAATTGTCTATGAGGCCGAGACCCATCATGTAANCCAGCCATAACCGACAACGATTTACTCATGTAACTTCCCTCATGAAGCATATAGTGCATGGTTGGGATACGTAATGGAGTGAATTGTCTATGAGGCCGAGACCCATCATGTAATCTCTCCTTCTTCATTAATTAGCTCCAATACTTTTCCTATGTGGATGTTTCCCCTCTAGGGTTTTACCACATGAAGTCATGGTGTTTTGTATGGTGTTGTTCATTGTCTGATTGGATAATGTGTTTCTGAATATTAACACATCACAGATAGCTTCCAAATAGCTTCCAAGGTGATAGATCTCCACCATGCAACGAAGGGTTCTGCTAGACCTAGGTGCCAATGCATTCAACACTGGCCTCACTTAGTTTCTTCGAGTGTACATTGCGGTTTTACCAAGATTCAAGCCTTATTGAAACTACTGTGAAATTCGAATCCTCTGCAGATACCCACTAATACAACAGTTGGAAAGAGTTCAAATAGACATTTATTGCTTTCAAATTGATGCATCTTTCCAAGCTTTAGATACCTATCTGCACTGATTTCTTCTAATTATCGTTTTTTCTTTTGATTATCGTTTTGTTCCTTGGAGTCTTTTCTTCGTTTGAAATTTTTTTTATTACAATGAAGATTATGAATGGAAATCTATTGGTGTTTGCAATATGGATGTTATTTATGATTTCTGCAGTGTTATCTTGTGACCGCTACCTTCCCAAATCAAAGTCGCCTATTACACTAGAGCTAATATCAATGGTATAGTATAAGTCTCATTAATTTTTTAAGAAAATCTCATAGCATTAGTGTTAGTATTAATGGCATTAAAAAATTCTCCTGATTGTTTTTGTAATATCCCCAAGTCCATAAACATTTAATTGTAATATTATATTCTAGACTGTACATTCTGAAACATTATCTGTGATGATAAGTTCTAGACTGTATGTTTTGATGAGTTTGGATAATTGTGGTGTCTTCCCAAGCGGTCCCTAGAAGAGATTTGTAACAACTACATCTTGCATTTAATGGAAATATGAATGAAAGGGACAAGCCACGTTAAAGAGAAGACTGTGCATGCAAGGGTGGGAGACGTAAAGCAGTAAAACCTTAGGAAGGTACATCAGGAATTGGAAACGCCTTAATGGCACTAAACAGACCCTGTAGAAACCAGGGCATAGTGGTTTACAGGGATTCGATGATGAATGGATCATAGTTGCGGAATGAGAACGAACAGACCTTGTAGAGTCAGGGGATGCCATGGTTGATGGGGATTCCTTGAGGAATGGACCACAGCTGCAGAAGTAAGACCTAGGAAACCAAAATATAAGAAATCATATGCAAGGAGGTAGGACATTGCTGAGTATGCTGGGAATGAATGAACTCTTGCTATGTGAGCACTCTATGAAGTGTTAGCCACGAGTTGAGAGAAATACTTGCTGCTTGAAAACTCTGAGAAGTGTTAGGTAAGTGATTTCTTCCTGGAAAATGAACTGAGGTTAGATGTCTTCGCTCTTGGCACGCATAGTTTAGCTCAGGGGTGGTTGAGGACAGAGTAGGTCTATGCCTAATCTACGGTTGGGTGGAGCTTGGTTGCTCCCTTTTCATTGTGGCTTACCTTACAAACATGTTCCATTATTTTGTTTATGTTTTCTGCAAATCTAATGAGCTATGGTTATACCTGTGTATGTGTAAATGTGTGTTTTATTGTCAATGGAATGATAAGTAGCAGTTTGAGATTTGTTGATGAAAGGATACTTATGAACTGACATACTTTTACTTTATTTTGAATGAATGTGCCTTTCATTTGGGTAAATTGTAACTTAAATGGTGTAATATGGTTCCTGTAAAGAGTTCCCTGTATGATGTATGAATTCCTTTGATCGATGAACTCCAGGCATGTGTGTATGTGTATAAATGTATGTTTCGAATTTGAGGAAATTGAAAGGACAACCTTAAGTTGGTTGATAGAAGCATTTCTTAGGAACTAGTGTATGCTCATGCTCTGTTATGAATGACTATGACTGCATTGGATGCATAGATCACTGAAGATGTAATGGACCTACTCTGTTTTAACTCACTTGAACTTGTATGCTGATATATCCTCCTGAGAAGGGGTTACTCCTGCATAGTGGTATGTTTGTGACTGTATTTAGATACATGGCCTATGAGGTATATAATCCATGCTCCGTTCTAAAGGTCTGATATTTTTCCTTGCTCACATTACCTTTCTAACTACTGTAAATACTGCTCTATGGTGAGCTACTTCGGTGCTTGGTTGATCTATTGTTAATAACCAGTGGTAAGGGACCCTAAGGGCAAGCCCCTGTATAAGATTTGTGGTCCTTAAAGTGAAGGTAAAACTGTGAAGGGAAGTGTGGTAACTAGCCACTAAACCCATTTCAAAATTCCTAATCTTAAATTCAACCTAAGTAACGAACTCGGCCTAAGTCTATAAGACCACCAAAGCTAAACCATCCCTGGGTTTCACCTAAGGAAACACAAAGTAGAATAGTGTAAATATTCAAGTAGAGTTACTGTTGTTATACTCTCCTGCATCTTATATCTGTGTATGCTTTTGGTTTCCCATGTATTTTGCTTAAGATCCTGGAGGCTAGAAGTCAGTTATAGAGTGAGAATGCATCTGACTTAAGTGTTTTCGCACCCCGAAATCCCCCCGCGGAAGGCGGTAGGCAGGAGGCGGAAAAACAAAAAAGAAACAAGTTAAAATGTTGGTTTTCGCATCCTGGGCTTCGCTTGCGGAAGGAGGAAGGCAAAAAGAGGAAATTGAAAAACAAAAGATAAAGGTAAGATATTTCAGGGCTTTTGCTACCTGAAGTTCGCCCATGGAAGGCGGAAAGTGAAAGAAATATAGGGAAAATTTAGGAGTTTCCACCTACCACAATCCTAATAGTGGAAGGCAGAAGGCGAAAACATAAAAAGGAAATCTTAAAATATTGCGGTTTCTGTGACCCGAAATCGACCCTACGGAAGGCAGAAGGCAGAAGGAAGAAAGTTAAACCGTGGAAATTTATGGGCTTTCCACAACCCGGAATACACCCTACAGAATGTGGAAGGAGGAAAGAGAAAATACAATACAACGTAAATATCGACTTCTTGCAACCAGGAATCTGCCTTGTGGAAGGCAGAAGGTGGAAAGGCGGAAAGTGGAAAATAAAATATAATGCAAAATGGGCTTTCCGCAACCCACAATCCGCATAGCAAAAGGCAGAAAAGAAAAACACCTAAAGTAATATGGTTTTCTGCGACCCGGAGTCCGCCCTGCAAAATATAAAAGGCGGAAAGTGAGAAAGGAAAATAGAAAGTAACACAAGGGTTCCACATTTTGGAAGCAGAATTGCAGAAAGGTGCTGTTAAGTGCGGAAAGGACTCTTCTAGTTGCAGAAAGGACCTATTAATATTGGAATGACTATACATTAGAAATTAAGTTAAGAATGAATGATATATGAGGATACATAGCCCAGGACTTGTATGAAAGAATTTTTTTCTTATATGCATGTTTAGCAGGTTATGTGTGTATGTTACATATGGTATCAGAGCCACAGGTTTCAACCTTGATGCATTTTTGGAACATCTAGTTTCACTGAATCAGAGAAATTTTATTCTAGCCATTAAAAGTTTTGCTTAGATTTTTTACTATACATACAAGTTGTTCTACAAAAAAATAGAGCCACAAGTTGAACCCTGTCGCCTCTAAGGAACATCTAGTTTCGTTGAAGCACACTAAACGACAATCGTCTTTGGCTTGATAAATCATGGTTAATGTACTTTGGTTGTGTATTCAAATTGATGGGTTCTAATCATTGTATTCTAGTGGATGTATGATGAATGATGAGTTTGATTGATGTACTAACAGGGATGCTCATATGGTAAGTGATTCATGAAGGGTTGTATTTGGTGGACATTACATGATTATTATAGGACTGAAATAGGTTAAGATATTATGAATTAATGATCAGGTATGCATGAGGATCGTTATATGAATAATTTTAGTTGATGATTAATGACTTCTTGAACGAGTTCTGAGAATAAATATGCTTTGAAATAAGATGAAAAGTGATATGTTGTTATGGACCTTTTGATTCTCAGTTAGATGGGAATTGTTGCAGGTGACTTAGATTTGCATGTTGTAGTAAAAGAAAAAGTATTTTAGGTGATCTGTGAAGATAGTCTCCCTTGTGATATCCACTAGAAAGGTATCTGGTGGCAGTATTGAAGGGGTACTAGTAATAACTTAGTGGTATTTCTTATATCGTTGTTGGACAGTAAGTACTAATTGTGTAACTGATTAAGCATGACTCAGGTAGCTTTATTGAAAATGAACTTCATGTATATTTATCTCATACCTTGTTGAAATGAAAATTGTGGGAACAATGGGGAATGGGAAGGTATTATTTCTAATCCCACCGCTACTATATGAAGTGATCCAGGAGCCACATGAGTTGCAACACCCCAAAGATGATGGAGCTCTACCAACTCACCAAGGTAAAGCATACGAAACATTGGTTAGTTCAACCATGCACTAGATCTAAACAAAATATAACTGATCTTATTTGATGAATGTGAAGGGGAAATACAAGACCATAAGGCATAATTTGAATGTTTTACCTCTAATTATCTTGTTGTTGGTTAGCTTCGTTTAGTACTTAGAGTATTGTTAACACTTGGTGTGTTTTTCTTGGATGTCCAAGAGAAACCAAAAAGGTGCTTGCAAGAAAAATACTTATAAAAAGGTATATGCATTGTAAATAAATTTGTTCCCGTGAAGTAATAAGTTTACATATTAGTGAATAGGACAAATAAGAGTACTGGAACCTTTGCTAATCATGAAAGCTAATGATGTTAGATTCTGATTCATGTATATGATGTTGATATTAACCTTGCTAGACATGCAGATGTCTGTGTATATGATGATTGTCATGGATTGGTTGAAAAGGTATATAGTAGGATTAAATTATTTTAGAAATGTTGACCCTGCACCCAACAAATGGAGCCCTCTGTTGATAAACCATTCCAGATCTCCCTACCTTCAAGGGTCTATAAGGATATCTGGAAGGTAGTCATGCATGGGAAAATACTTTTTTCTGAACGCTAGAATAGAGTTCAGAATTAGACAAAGACAAGCTTGGCGAATCTAGACAGAGATCAATTGATCGATTCTCTGACCAATCGACAGAGAGAGAGTGTGAATGAAACTGATCATTCCTCTGATAAATTCAAGTGTGAATCACCTGAGTTAAATATCTGTAACTCATAAAGATCTATGCCCAAGGATAGATTCCATAAATGAGAGTTACAAGTAAGATAAAGCGTTGGAATGGTTGAATTCAACTTAACCTACGTGGGTAGATCTATGGTTGAGATCTAGTGAATGGGATGATCCAACGATAGGTGTGAATTCCACTGAGCTAAAGTGCACAAAGATTAAATTGTGGAATGTGGACCCAAAAGTCCATTGTTCGTCCTGACTAGAGATAGATCCAACGGCCCTGGAAAATTTCACTATAAGGAAGAGCGCGGAAAATAAAAGGTGAGTAGAGCTGCGGAATTGGAAAACAACCGAGGCAAAGGAGATCAAGATCAATGGAGAAGGTTGATCGTTGGAGAATATCTACGGCTGTCAATAATTTTGTTGGTTAAAGTTGCGTGGTATTCACAAAACTAAATGGATGTGGAATTTTAATGAAATCCGATCTATAGAAATTGAAGTCCATCGTCGATCTGGGTGGATCAAGATCTAACGATCCTTAACAATTCCGCTGGTTCAACTAGCGAGTTGGTTAATAGTCCAGTTTGGATGCAGAATTTTTATGAAACCCAACTCACCTCTAATTTGAAGTCTACTCTTCGTCAAGATCTGAAGCAATATTGGTCAGGTTGGTTATATTTAGAGGTTCTTCCAAATATAGAATTTGACTAAATTATATCTCATTCACAAGAAAGACAGTATAAAGGGAAGCCAAGCATTAGGATCAAAGTGTCCTTTGCTGAAATCAAACCAGTAAGATACATGAAGTAGTGAGAAAGAAATATTAACATATAATGTTTAGTTAATAAAAACCTAAACATAGTATGTGGTGAAAGGCGCAATGAGTGTGCGATGGTCTGGTATGAAGGCATAATGAACATGATTGCTTAATCATGGGTATGGAAGGTTTGTTTTATTTACATAAATAAGGTGAAAATGTCTGGTTATTTTAATGATGCATATAATATAACCATATAGTGTCTTGGAAATGGTAGTAACTGATATATTTTGAATTACTTAGTATTGTAATTTTGAATTACTTAGTATTGTAATTTTGAATATCACTTCAGATATTAGTGTAAATCCCGCGATGAAAGGATTGTATACATTGAGGGCCCACAAAATTTCTTGGATGTTTGGAAGTTAGAGATTGCACGTAGAATTGATTAAATACATGGCAGTACGGTTATGTACAATAAAATAAAGACAAGAATCTACCATGTGCAAAGTCCAAACATCTGAGAAGGACCTCATGGTGGTGAAATCTAAACAAAATAGATTTCTAAATCCCAGATTTGAAATTATGATATTTTTATATTGATTGTTTGACTAATCTAGAATTGTGTTAACATGACATGTTATATGTGGTTGTCCAGGTTGGCAACAAGTGTAAATGATAGGGGATAAGTGCTCCCGCTTACCAGAGCCAATAATATGAGGATGGCCTCAGGATTGCAAAAACATAATTATGCAGGAGACAAAATTTTAAATTCATATTTTGATTTGATTAACTATGTACTAATGATTGATGTAGGAACCATGTCAAGAGATACATTGCAGAAAACCATGTATGGTGGCCAACAATAAACAAAACACCAATTGAGATGATAAAGTTTTCCCTTGAGGCAGGTCTTGGGGGTGCCATTATTGTCTGAGATCAAAGCAGGATACCTGTGGAGTTAGAAGAAGTTGCTTATGCGAATATGTATTTGGGTTATTTAGCATATTCTCACTGATATACATTCCTGATATTGCATATCTAAAAGTGGTTTAATTCAAATGTGCTACACAGACCCCTTATGAAGTACACCCTGGTTACCAAAAGATGTTTAAAGCCTTCAAAAAGCAATTCTTTTAGCCCAATTTTAAGGGCAGATTTAGTTGATTACCTGTCTAAAGGTGGAATGTCACCAGGTGAAGGCTACCTACACTGGGTATAAGTTGCTTATAATGATGATTTCCAAGTTCTTGCAGGTATGGGTCCTTGAAAATGTCATAGGGACACAGAGGTAATACTCCAAATTTCATGGAGCAATCCTGTAAATTGGTTGATGTTAGGACCTGATTTATTAAAAATAAAGGGAACTAACTATGAAACAGGTACAACAAAACTTAATGCTGCCCAAGACATGCATAAAATTTGTGCTGACTCAAAAGAAATCCTGACAAGTTCCAGGTGGGTGATCATGTGCATATATAAGTAAGGCCCCAGGAGAGTGCCTTTAGAATGGGTGGAACCAGAGGGAGAGTTCCCAGAGGCTGGAATGGAAGCATACGAATACCGAGGATAGTGTTGTTTTAAGGGGGTGTGGATGTAATATCGCCCGATTCATAAACATTTAATTGTAATATTATATTCTAGACTATACGTTATAAAACATTATTTGTGATAATAAATTCTAGACTGTATGTTTTGATGAGTTTGGTTGATTGTGGTGTCTTACCAAACGGTCCCTAGAGGACAATTGTAACAGCTACATCTTGCCTTTAATGGAAATATGAATGAAATGGACAAGCCACGTTAAGGAGAAGACTATGCATTCAAGGGTGGGAGACGTAAAGCAGCAAAACCTCAAGAAATCACATCAGGCGTCGGAAACGCCTTAATGGCGCCAGACAAACCCTGTAGAAAGCATGGCACAGTGGTTGATGGGGATTCGATGGTGAATGGACCGTAGTTGTGGAATGAGATCGGACAGACCCTGGAGAATCAAGGGATGCAGTGGTTGACGGGGATTCCTTAGGGAATGGACCGCGGGTGCAGAAGTAAGACCTAGGAAACCAACCTATAAGAGAGCATATGCGAAGAGACAGGACACTACTGAGTATGCTAGAAATGAATGAACTCTTTTTGTGTGAGCACTTTATGAAGTGTTAGGAAAGAGTTGAGAGAAATAATTGCTGCTTGAGCACTCTGAGAAGTTTTATAAAAGTCACATTTCTGCCTGGAAACTCAACTGAGGTTAGCTGTCTCCACTCTGGAACACATAGTTTAGCTCAGGGGTGATTGAGGACAGATCATATCTGTGCCTAATCTACGCTTGGGTGGAACGTGGTAGTTTCCTTTTCATTGCAGCTTACCTTACAAATAGGTTCCATTATTGTGTTTATGTTTTCTACAAATCTAATGAGCTCTGGTTATATATGTGTATGTGTCAATGTGTGTTTTAATGTCAATGGAATGATAAGTAGCAGCTTGATATTTGTTGATGAAAGGATACTTATGAACTTGCATAGTTTTACTCTACTTTGAATGAATGTGCCTTGCATTTGGGTAAATGGTAACTTAAATGGTGTAATATGGTTCATGTAAAGAGTTCCCTATATGATGTATGAATTCCTTTGATTGATGAACTCCAAGAATGTGTGCATGTGTATAAATGTATGTTTAGAAGTTGAGGAAATTGAAAGGACAACCTTAAGTTGGTTTATGGAAGCCTTTCTTAGGAACTGGTGTATGCTTGTAACAAACTTAAATAATAACAACAAACTATATATATATATATATATATATATATATATATTAAATATCAATATTAATTATTAATATTAATATATATTGATATTAATAATTAATAATTAATAAATGGTTATTAGTAAACTATTCTAAAATGACGCATCTTTTCATGGATGGTATACAAAGTGTCTTTACAATTAATATATGTATGGCACTCACTTTGTAATCTTTTATCATCATTCATCTTTAATATTATTTTATATTTTCAATATGGAATTATTTTCCATTGGTTGATTATTCAACTGAGTAATCATTGTGGGTTAAAATGCGAATCATGTGGGTTTAGAAGTCTTTGTCTGCTTCAAGTGGTATCAGAGCAAGAACAAGAGGGAAACATAAAGAATTAAAAAAAACATAAGTTAACAAGAAAAGTTAAAAAACATGTTCAAGGTTTCCTTGAATTTAGTTCTTTGACCTCAAAGTGGCTTTTAGCCATCCATATTCAGAGTTTCTCTTGTAAAAATTGGTTTTTGACCAAAAATTGGTCTTTGGCCATTTGAATTTTATTGAAGAAGTATTAATTCCACTCCAAATATGAAGCAAGAACGAGAGGAAAACATGAAGGAAACAAAATTATGAAGAATAAAAAAAAACAAAAAAAAAAAGAAAATCAATTATCAACAAAAGAAATTAAAGGAGAAATGTTAAAAAGAAAAGTTAAAAAACATGTTCAAGGTTTCCTTGAATTTAGGTCCTTGACCTCACAATGGCTTTTAGCCATCCATATTGAGAGTTTCTCTGGTAAAAATTGATTTTTGACCAAGAATTGGCCTTTGGCCTTTGAATTTCATTGAAGAAGTATTAATTCCAGTCCAAATATGAAGCAAGAACGAGAGAGAAAAGTAAAGAATAAAAAAAAAATTATCAGCAAAGAAATAAAAGGGAAAAAGTTAAAAAAACAAAGTGAAATAACCCATGGTTTTACGAAATAACCTATCGTTTCACTCACAATATTTAAATTATAAACTAGTTTTATAAAATATGCTTTAAGGACAAAGCATCATGAACCGGAAGGCAATGTAACAAATTTAAATAATAACAACAAACTATATATACATATTAAATATCAATATTAATTATTAATATTAATATATATTGATTATAATAATTAATAATTAATAAATGGTTATTAGTAAACTATTCTAAAATGACGCATCCTTTCATGGATGGTATACAAAGTGCATTTACAATTAATATATATATGACACTCACTTTGTAATCTTTTATCATCATTCATCTTTAATATTATTTTATATTTCCAATATGGAATTATTTTCCATTGGTCAATTATTCAACGGAGTAATCATTGTGGGTTAAAATGCGAATCATGTGGGTTTAGAAGTCTTTGTCTATTTCAATGCTCATGCTATGTTATGAATGACTATGACTGCATTGGATGCATAGATCACTGAAGATGTAATGCACCTACTATGTTTTAACTCACTGGAACTTGTATGCTAATATATACTCCTGAAAAGGGGTTACTCCTGCATAGTGGAAGGTTTGTGACTGTATTTAGATGCATGGCCTATGAGGTATAGAAGCCATGCTCTGTTCTAAAGTTCTGAGATTCTCCCTTGGTCACATGACCTTTCTAACTTCTGTAAATACTACTCTATGGTGAGCTACTTAGGTGCTTGGTTGATCTACTATTAATAACCAGTGGTAAGGGACCCTAAGGGGAAGCTCATGTATAAGATCCGTGGTCCTTAAAGTGAAGGTAAAACTGTGAAGGGAAGTGTGGTAACTAGCCACTAAATCCATTTCATAATTCCTAATCTTGAATTCAACCTAAGTAACGAACTCGGCCTAAGTCTACAAGGCCACCAAAGCTAAACTATCCATGGGTTTCCACCTAAGGAAACACATAGTAGGATAGTGTAAAGATTCAAGTAGAGTTACTATTGTTATACTCTCCTGCATCTTATATCTGTGTATGCTTTTGGTTTCCCATGCATTTTTATTAAGATCCTGGAGGTTAGAAGCCAGTTACAGAGTCAGAATGCATCTGAATTAAGTGTTTCCGCACCCTGGAATCCCCCCATGGAAGGAGGTAGGCGGGAGGCAGAAAGAGGAAAAACATAAAATAAACAAGGTAAAATGTTGGTTTCCGCATCTTGGGCTTTGCTTGCGGAAGGCAGAAGGCGAAAAGTGGAAATTGGAAAACAAAAGATAAAGGTAAGATATTTCAAGTTTTTTTCTACCCAAAGTCCTCCCACGTAAGGCAGAAAGCAGAAAGCGGAAAGTGAAAGAAGTATAGGGAGAATTTAGGAGTTTCCACCTACCACAATCCTCATAGCGAAAGGAAGAAGGAGGAAGGGGGAAACAGAAAAAGGAAATATTAAAATATTGAGATTTCCACGACCTAGAATCGACCCTGTGGAATGCGGAAGGCAGAAGGAAGAAAATTAAACTGTGGAGATTTATGGGATTTCCAGAACCTGGAATATGCCCTGTGGAATGTGGAAGGTAGAAAGAGAAAAGAAAATACAACGTAAATATAGACTTCTCTCAACCCGGAATCTGCCCTACGGAAGGAGGATGGCGAAAAGGTGAAAAGTGGAAAAGAAAATATAAGGAAGAGCGCGGAAGATAGATAGATCCAACGGCCTTGGAACATTCTGCTATAAGGAAGAGCACGGAAGATAAAAGGTGAGTTGGGTTGCGGAATTGGAAAATAACCGAGGTGAAGGAGATCGAGATCAATGGACGAGGTTGATCGTTGGAGAATATCTACAGCTGTCAGTGATTCTGTTGGTTAAAGTTGTGTGGTATTCAAAAAACTAAATGGATGCAAAATTTTAATGAAACCTGATCTATAGTAATTGAAATCCATTGTCGATTTGGGTGGATCAAGATCTAAATATCCTTAAGAATTCCGCTGGTTCAGCTAGTGAGTTGGTTAATAGTCCAGTTTGGACGCAAAATTTTTATGAAACCCAACTCACCTCTAATTTGAAGTCTGCTCTTCATCAAGAGCTAAAGGAATATTGGTCGAGTTAGTTGGATTTAGAGGTTCTGCCAAATATAGAACTTGACTAAATTACGTCTCAGTCACAAGAAAGACTGTATACAAGGAAGCCAAGCATCAAGATCAGAGTGTCCCTTCACTGAAATCAAACCAGTAAGATACATGAAGTAGTGAGAAAGAAATATGAACATAGAATGTTTACTTAATAAAAACCTAAACATAGTATGCGGTGAAAGGCGCAATGAGTGTGCGATGGTTTGGTATGAAGGAATGATGAACATGTTTGCTTAATCATGGGTATGGGAGGTTTGTTTTATGTACATAAATAAGGTGAAAATGTCTGGTTATTTTAATGATGCATATAAGATAACCATATAGTGTCTTGGAAATGGTAGTAACTGATATGTTTTGAATTACTTAGTATTGTAATTTTGAATATCACTTCAGAGATTAGTGTAAATCCCGCGATGAAAGGATTGTATACATAGAGGCCCACAAAATTGCTTGGATGTTTGGAAGTTAGAGATTGCAGGTAGAATTGATTAAAGACATGGTAGTACGGTAATTTACAATAAAATAAAGACAAAAATCTACCATGTGCGAAGGTCAAACGTTTGAGAAGGACCTCATGGTGGTGAAAACTAAACAAAATAGATTTCTAAATCCCAGATTTGGAATTATAATATTTTTATATTGATTTTTTGACTAATCTAGAATTGTGTTAAGATGACATGTTATATGTGGTTGTCCAGGTTGGCAACAAGTGTAAATGATAGGGGATAAGTGCTCCCACTTACCAGAGCCAACAATATGAGGATGGCCTCAGGATTGCAAAAATATAATAATGCAAGAGATAGAATTGTAAATTCATATTTTGATTTGACTAACTATGTACTAATGGTTGATGTAGGAACCATGTCAGGAGATACATTGTAGAAAACCATGTATGGTGGACGACAGGAAACAAAACACCAATTGAGATGATAAAGTTTTCCCTTGAGGCAAGTCTTGGGGGTGCCATTATTGTCTGAGATCAACGCAGGATACCCATGGAGTTAGAAGAAGTTGCTTATGCGAATATGTATTTGGGTTATTTAGCATCTTCTCACTGACATACATGCCTGATATTGTAGATCTAAAAGTGGTTTCATTCAAATGTGTTACACAGACCCCTTATGCAGGACGCCTTGGTTACCAAAAGATGATTAAAGCCTTCAGAAAGCAATTCTTTTAGCCCAATTTTAAGGGCATATTTAGTTGATTACCTGTCTAAAGGTGGAATGTCACCTAGTGAAGGCTACCTCCACTGGGTAGAAATTGCTTATAATGATGATTTCCAAGTTCCTGCAAGTATGGGTCCTTGAAAATGTCATAGGGACAAAAAGGTAATACTCCAAAATTTGTTGAGCAGTCCTGTAAATTGATTGTTGTTAAAACCCGATTTATTAAAAAGAAAGGGAACTAACTATGAAACAGGATAACAAAAATTAATGCTGCCCAAGATAGGCATAAAAGTTGTGTTGACTGAAAAGAAATCCTGAAGAGTTCCAGGTGGGTGATCATGTGCATATATAGGTAAGGACCCACGAGAGTGCCTTTGGAATGGGTGGAACTAGAGGGAGAGTTCCCAGAGGCTGGAATGGAAGCATAAGAACACCGAGGACAGTGTTGAATTAAGGGGGTGTGGATGTAATATCCCCTTGTTCATAAACATTTAATTGTAATATTATATTCTAGACTATACGTTCTAAAACATTATCTGTGATGATAAGTTCTAGACTGTATGTTTTGACTTAGTTTGGTTGATTGTGGTGTCTTCCCAAAAAGTCCCTGGAAGACAGTTGTAACAGCTACATCTTGCCTTTAATGGAAATATGAATGAAAGGGACAAGCCACGTTAAAGAGAAGACTATGCGTTCAAGGGTGGGAGACGTAAAGCTGTAAAACCTCAGGAAAGTACATTAGGCGTCGAAAGCACCTTAATGGCATCGAAAAAACCCTGTAGAAAGCAGGGCATAGTGGTTTACGGGGATTTGATGGTGAATGGACCGTAGCTGCAGAATGAGATCGGACAGACCCTGGAGAATCAGGGGATTCTATGGTTGACGAGGATTCCTTGGGGAATGGAACGCATGTGCAGAAGTAAGACCTAGGAAACCAAACTATAAGAGAGCATATGCGAGGAGGCAGGACACTGCTGAGTATGTTGGAAATGAATGAACTCTTGCTGTATGAGCACTCTATGAAGTGTTAGGCAAGAGTTGAGATAAATACGTGTTGCTTGACCACTCTGAGATGTGTTAGGAAAGTGATTTCTTCCTGGAAACTGAACTGAGGTTAGCTGTCTCCGCTCTTAGAATGCATAGTTTAGCTTAGGGGTGATTGAGGATAGAGCAGATTTGTGCCTAATCTACGCTTGGGTGGAATGTGCTAGTTCCCTTTTCATTGCGGCTTGCCTTACAAACATGTTCCATTATTGTGTTTATGTTTTCTGCAAATCTAATGAGCTTTGGTTATATCTGTGTATGCGTAAATGTGTCATTTAATGTCAATGGAATGATAAGTAGCAGCTTTATATTTGTTGATGAAAGGATACTTATGAATTGGCATACTTTTACTCTATTTTGAATGAATGTACCTTGCATTTGAGTAAATGGTAACTTAAATGGTGTAATATGGTTCCTGTAAAGAGTTCCTTGTATGTTGTATGAATTCCTTTAATTGATGAACTCCAGGATTGTGTGTATGTGTATAATTGTATGTTTCGAAGTTGAGGAAATTGAAAGGACAACCTTAAGTTGGTTGTTGGAAGCCTTGCTTAGGAACTGGTGTATGCTCATGCTCTATTATGAATGACTATGACTACATTGGATGCATAGATCATTGAAGATGTAATGCACCTACTTTGTTTTAACTCACTAGAACTTGTATGCTGATATAGCCTCCTGAAAAGGGGTTACTCCTGCATAATGGAAGGTTTTTTACTGTATTTAGACACATGGCCTATGAGGTATAGAAGCCATGCTCTATTCTAAAGGTCTGAGATTCTCCCTTGGTCACATGACCTTTCTAACTGCTGTAAATACTGCTCTATAGTGAGCTACTTGGGTGCTTTGTTTATCTACTGTTAATAACCAGTAGTAAGGGACCCTAAGGGGAAGCCCCTGTATAAGATATGTGGTCCTTAAAATGAAGGTAAAACTGTGAAAAGAAGTGTGGTAACTAGCCACTAAACCCATTTTAAAATTCTAAGCTTGAATTCAACCTAAGTAACGAACTCGACCTAAGTCTGTAAGGCCACCAAAGGTAAACCATCCCTGGGTTTCCCCTAAGGAAACGCAGTAGAATAGTGTAAATATTCAAGTAGAGTTATTGTCGTTATGCTCTCCTACATCTTATATCCACGTATGCTTTTTGTTTCCCATGCATTTTGCTTAAGATCATGGAGGCTAGAAGCTGATTACAGAGTCAGAATGCATCTGACTTAAGCGTTTCTGCACCCCAAAATTCGCCCGCGGAAGGAAGTAGGCGGGAGGCAGAAAGAGGAAAAACATAAAAGAAACAAGGTAAAATGTTGGTTTCCGCATCCTTGGCTTCGCCTGCGGAAGGTGGAAGGTGAAAAGTGGAAATCAGAAAACAGATATTTCAGGTTTTCTACTACTCGAAGTCTTCCCGCGGAAGGCAGAAAACGGAAAGCAGAAAGTGAAAGAAATATAGGGAAAATTTAGGAGTTTCTGCCTACCGCAATCCACATAGTGGAAGGCGGAAGGTGGAAATAATAAAAGGAAATCGTGAAATATTGAGGTTTCCGTGACCCAGAATCTGCCCTGTGGAATGCGAAAGGAGGAAGGCAGAAAGTTAAACTGTGGATATTTATGGGCTTTCCGCAACCCAGAATCCGCCCTGCGGAATGTGGAAGGTGGAGGGCAGAATGCGGAAAGCGAAAAGACAATACAACGTAAATATGGACTTCTCGCAACCCAGAATCTGCCCTGCGGAAGGCGAAAGGCGGAAAGGCGGAAAGTGGAAAAAAAATATAATGCAATATGGGCTTTCCGCAACCCGCAATCCACGTAGTGAAAGGCGAAAGGAAGAAAAGGAAACACCTAAAGTAATATGGTTTTCCACGACCCGGAGTCTGTCCCATGGAATGTGGAAGGCGGAAAATGAAAAAGGAAAATAGAAAGTAACATAAGGGTTCCACAATCTGCAATCCACATTTCGGAAGCGAAATTGTAAAAAGGCCATGTTAAGTGCGAAAACGACTCTTCTAGTTGCGGAAAGGACCTATTAATTGTGGAATGATTGTACAGTAGAAATTAAGTTAAGAATGAATGATATAGAAAGATACATACCTCATGACTTGTATGAAAGATTTTTTTTTCTTATATACATGTTTAGCAGGTTATATGGGTATGTTACAGTTTTCCACTGTAGTCGATGCATGTGGATATGGGTCATGTGCAACAAGTAGTTAACTCATGTTGGGCTGGTCATGGCAAGAATAAGTACCACAAAATACACAAAAAAGGCGTAGAATGTGGCCCATGACATGAGTTTTGATATTAATAAATGTTTGCTTTGCTTTAGGATTTTCATAAATAAAAAATGAATTATAGTAAGTTTTATTAATTCTTGGCTATTAATCTCTTGATTTGATTCAGATAAGATGTACAAATCTAGGCGCACCAAAGTTTTGGTTAAAAACTTAATAAAAAACAATCAACAGTTTTATCAGCTCGCTGCTTCAAACTTGAATCAATCTATTGATACTATGTTCACATGTAAATCAATTTTGGATTATTATTAGTTTTTATATTAGATAATCATCTTAAATAGTGATCTGAATAAATAGTCTTTCGAGCCATGAGAATTTGACATGTGCTATTAATCCCAATCTTACTTTTATTATTATTTTAATTTGAATTGTAACTCGATTTTTAGTTTGAATAGGATAGCCTCAGCTACGCCAACCTAAGAAGAGAAGTAACGGGAAAAAGTAACGGGAATTTAATAATTTTAACTACTTTAAGAAATTACGTAACTTCACCATTCGTTTGTTTGAATAGGACAGCCTCAGCTACACCACCCTACGAGGAAAAGTAACAAGAATTTAATAATTTTAACCACTTTAAGAAATTACGTAACTTCACCATTTTAAACGAGAATTTCAAAACCAATGTGAAGTAAATTATCAACTTCAACATTACAAAAATAAAGGGCTATTTTATTATTATTTAAAATAAAAAATTTAAGTAATAAAAAAAAAATTATTAAGTAACAATAAAATCTCCGTTAACCATAAAATTTATGTCAACAAAATTAGGTCAAAATAAGAGAATGTTTATGCTTAATGTGATATATATATATATATATATATATATATATATATATATATATATATATTGGTTGTTAAATATGAAAATAAGATTAAAATGAAGATAATGAAATATTTATAATCTACTTTAATATTATACATACTAGCATTTGCATCGAGAGGTGCAAAAAAACGCCAAGAGGGTAAAAATATTTTGTCTTTCTGCAACCCAACCTTTGTGATACCTTGGGAGACTCCATATTAATACTGAGTTTTGAAATTTTAGATTAAGACATTGTGAGTAAATAAAATTTATGTTTGATATTAAAATTTCAAACTTGTGCATTTTTAACCTTTGCTTAAAATTGAGTTTTATTAAGTAAAAAAGCTCAAACTTGAAATTTAAAATTTTCGATGTCCTATTTATTGCATTAAAAACAACGTATGGTCGAATTATAAATTTCGCAAGATCCGCGTTTCTGATTTTCGATATTTGAGATTTTCGAAATGGTAATTGAGATTCGGAATTTAAATTTCGCAAGATGTGCATTTTGAATTTTCAACATTATGCATTTCCATAGGGTTGTATCTTAGTAACAGTAATTATAATAATTTCACGAAGAAATTGGATTGAATTCAACTCTGAGATTTTTCCGATTTCTAAAATCCCCAATCGAAATCGGAAGATCGGGGAATCGAAAATCAAGAATTCAGGAAATTATTTGGATAAAAACCTAAGTCCGATCTTTTCCATATCGGAAACGGAAGTTCCCACATGGATTTTGACTAAATCATTGTTTCCCGATTTGCGACTTGTCTAAATTTCTTATTTCCGATATATAAATATTATCATAGGACATTTATGAATTTGGATATCTGTACAATCAACTCTGAGACGGGGATCATTTTAGGGGTGAATTTTAGCCCAGTGGGCTATTTTTCCATGTTTTTCTCCCAAAAAGATTCGCCATTTTGCATTTTTTGAAGCCCTGTTTCACCCAATTTTGATGGGGTAAAAAATTTTCACTCTAAAAATCGCCAAATTATTATATAAACGATATAAAATCCTTGGAAATTAAAATATTTTTTGAAAAATATCGCCAATCATTTTATAGTTGGCGTTTTAAGAATTGGTAATATTCGCCAACATTTATACACTTTTAAATAAGTATGATTCCTTAAAATCATCCCTGCTTTGAGATTTCTGCTTCGCGATTTTCGATTCCCTATATTTCGGATATTGGAAACAGGGAATATCGTTTTATATTTTAATAACGTTCATTTGTCCGATTGTAGACTTTTTCTTTTCCATATCGGAAAGCGGAGATCCGACATAGTTTTTGACTGAATAATTGTTTCCCGATTTGCGATTTGTCTAAATTTTCTATATATAAATATCATGATAGGACATTTATGAATTGGGAAATGTATGGGACAAGCGAAAGGCATTAGCATCGCACTCAACAAGTAATTGGTATCCTATTTAAGCATTATCTAATTTAAACTTTAATTTCTGTACAATCAATATAAAAAACAAAAAATGAATAGTGTGATTAAGTGAATATTAAAGAAAACAACACGATATTAAAGAGCAGAAAGTTGGCTTTTAAAAGAATTGAAGTTAAGGTTTTTCAGTTTGGCGAGAAATTTTTACTGCGCATTTCCTGTGTCTGAGCGCGTAGACTAGTGATTTTGACAATCGAAAACCGGAGTTCCCACATGGATTTTGACTGAATGATTGTTTCTCGATTTGCGATTTGTCTAAATTTCTTATTTCCGACATATAAATATTATGATAGGACATTTATGAATTTGGATTTCTGTACAATCAAATTTGAGATTTCCGATTTCCGAAACCCTCAATCGAAATCGGAAGATCGGGGAATCGAAAATCGGACTTAGGTTTTCTTTCAAATAATTTCCTGGCTTCCCGATTTTCGATTCCCTATATTTCGGATATCAGAAACGAGGAATATCGTTTTATGTTTTAATAACGTTCATTTGTTCGATTTTAGACTTTTTATTTTCCATATCGGAAAGCGGGTTTCCCACATGGTTTTTTAATGAATGATTGTTTCTCGATTTGCGATTTGTCTAAATTTCTTATTTTCGACATATAAATATCATGATAGGAAATTTATGAATTCGGAAATGATAGGACAAGGGAAAGGCATTAGCATCGCAGTCATCAAGTAATCTGTATCCTATTTAAGCATTATCTAATTTAAACTTCAATTTCCATACAATCAATATAAAAAACAAAAAATGGATAGTGTGGTTAAGTGAATATTAAAGAAAACAACATGATATTAAAAATAGCGAAAAAGTGAAATAACCTAAAAATCGGAAATGATAATGTGAAATCGGAAATGTAAATGTTAGGTGTTTGGTTGAACTTGTCCTTTGATCCATAAGAAATATACGTTCAAGATTATTTTTGCCCTTGTAGATGGATTTTTAAAGAATTGAACTTAAGATTTTTCAGTCTGGCCAGAGTTTTTTACTGTGCATTTCCTGTGTCTGAGTGCGTAGACTCATTATTTTGACCTGTAAGTTTTTACTCGCTGACCGTTTTTATAGTAAATTTAAACTCTCAGTCGTTTTTAGACATGGTTGTTAAAATTCAATAAGAGAATGTATCTTCTATAGCCAAGAATAACAAATGTAGAACGGGTCTTCAAGAGCAGAAAATCAAAGATCCCAATGCCGGTGTTTTCACTGACACGAGGGTCACCTGTTCATATATATTGCGCTGATATGTGGGATGGCAATTTCATACCTCTTGTTTATGAGCTCCGTGACATGTTTCTCAGGTCAATGTACTGTGAAATTTTTAAAGTTAATGCTCCTGCATTTTCTCAAAAAGCTAGGGAACTCATTTCTTTTTATGGCAACTGGTATGTAGGAGAATATTTCTTTGACATAAGGATTTGGGGAAGCAATATAGTGTACTTGCTTCCGATAATTGTTCCAGACCGAATGGTGCTTCAAGAATTTTCCCATCAGACTGTGATTGATGGGGTTATCTCCAAGTTGACCAAACATAAGAAGAAGGCGTGGCCTAAATTTCCCGTGAATCTTGGAAATATTACGATACATAATGCTTGTCATGTGTGTTTCTTGGGAAAGGAGATTTCTATTATGAGCTTGGGAGAGGTATTCAAAAGAATGGATGATCCGGTGGGTTTTTGCATAATCTATTTGCTCAAGAGCATGTCAAATTTCAATATGTTCATGAAAATGAGCCCGATGATTTCATGATGCAAGGAGCTTCCACTTTTTAGGAGGTGATTCGTAAAATCAGTGATCCAGAGACAAAGTCGCATCAGTACGTGTATGAAAAGGATCTTAAGAGAAGAATTCTGCTAGAAAGAGAAAATAAATTGGAACTAAAACAAGATCTTGACAAGGAGAAGACAAAACAAGAAGCGAGAGAATATTTAGAAAGGTCTGCTATTGCTGTTGCTGCTCGATCTAAGGACAAGGGAAAAGGTGTCCTTGAAGGCCCATGTAGCCCCTCTCTTTACAGAATGGAAGATACGCTGGAGAAAGGGGATGAACTGAAAAGAAATTTTGAAAAATTGGGGTCGGAATTGTACCTATTTGAGAAGGAGAAGAGAGAAGAAGAAGTGAGAGAACATGCAGCAAGGTGTGATGCTGCTATTGGCGCTCAACCTTAGAATAAGGGGATAGGTGTTCTTGAGGGCCCATTGAGCCCCTCTCTTACAGCAATCAAAGATATGTCGGAGAAAGGGGTAGAAATCAAAACAAATTTTGAAAAAGTCGAGTCTGAATTGCAAGCTGAGACAGAGTTAATTGAATTAAATCCTAAAAGGCTGAATACTGTAGCAGTTTCTGAACAGGCTCAACTGCCAGAAGCATGGACACAAGAAAAGCTGATTTTTTCGATCTCAATTCTCAAGAAAGAGGAGAGGATTTTTCAAGAATGTTCGATGTCAGATACAACTGTACAAGAATCTTCAGTGCAAAATATAATTTGTTTATCGTCCGCTCAGATTGAGAGTCATGATACGAACATGGAAGAAGATGCTGAGGCTGTCATGACTACCGTTGTGTCACCTATCCCAAATATCCAAAGGTTTTCCAGTATGTTAGGTACATCATCTTTGCAGCATTGTTTTTCCAAGGTAAATTTGTCATGAATAATGGCAGCTTCAATTGACTCACCTATTCATAGTTCTGATTCTTCTTTTTCATCAGCTGAGCTTATCACTACATGCCAGGACGACATTCCTTCTGTCTTTATGACTCTTCCTAAAAATAAGGATTTTTCTATATGTGATTGTTTTACATCACTCGCTTTTACCTCTGTTTCTTGTCGTATGAATATTGTCCTTGTTAGCATGGATATTCCTTTAAATCAAATGCAAAGTGATCATTTGGTTAGCGTCCACCAGCAAAGCATTTCATCTTTTGAAGTTATCGCAAATTTTGGAGAAGATGCAGTTGTATCCTTTGGAAAATATTATTGGAGTAAAAAGTATAAAGTTGTGGTTAAAAGGGGAGCCAAGAGAGCAAGAGAAAGTTTAGGCATAAATGTGCCTACTATTGGTGAGGTCATATGGAAGGTAGACACAAGTGATATGCAACAAGGGGCAGTGGACACAACAGCTGCCATGGGAGTTTTTACTGGAGCTAATTTTCAATGTGTTTCACAATTAAGTTTGGCTCTTGGTGAAGAACAAAAAGAATTGGAGAAGGTGAAACACGAGTTAGTAGAAACACAATAGAGGCATGGACAACAGATTGGGCAGCTGAAACAAGAACATGAAGAGAAAATAGAGAGATGGAAAAAGAAAGTTGAAGAAGAGAAGCATCAGCTTCAAAATGTAGAGGTTGTTAATCAACAACAAGCAGAACAAATTGTTCTTGTCAATCAAGAATTGAAACATGTCCATTTGGCCTCAAAATGTTGTTCTTTTGTCGATGTGAGACGTGAGGATTTTAAACATGTGCTCTGTGAAATACATGAAGAATTTTGATAGAATGTGATAGATTTGTATAGTTGTTTTGATGAGATGAAAGGCCTGCACAAGAAGTTTATCAAGAATTCTAAAACTCTTGAGGATCACCATCATCGGATGAGAGTAGCATGCACTACTTTAGAGCAAGTCAAAGGTTGGAAAAATCATATTAAGTGTTATACCAAAATCCTGTCACCATCATGTGATAAGACTCTTAACATACCTACTTGCCCTGAATCCCAGCACTTGGAGTGGAAACTCATACCATTTTGTCAATCTTTCACAAAAATGCTCAGCGATGTGCTTTCCCCTTTGTCCATGAACGGTACCTTGCTCGTACCACCTATCCCTTGTCATCCACAAGCGGTACCACCGCTTATGGCTCTTAGCCCATAAGCGTTTCTTACCTGAACCACTCTGTCATTAAAGGAGAAAAGCGGTACCCTGGGTAAAATGGAAAAAAGAGAAGATTCTCGAGGCTTCTAGATGATAAGCCTCATGTCCTCTCTTATCCCTATCATTGTGGGTCAGTTGAGTTCGAGATCCCCCATCCTAGGATCTTAGAGGCCACCTCATCCACAAATATCTCAACCATCCCTGTCCATTGAGCCTTATAAATACAAGCTCATGTCTGTGGTTGAGGAGAGAACTCTTAAGGTATTGTTATGATGTTGGATTGATTACTTGGCCCAAGCCATTGGAGAGCATAGAGAGCAAAAGTTGGAGCTTATGGGGATGAGAGTGTTTGGTTTCATGGAGATGCATGTCAACACTAAGGCTTAATTGGTTGTAAACTTCTCCATTTTATCTTAATGCAAAGCTGATTTCCGTCCCACATTACTGTTGTTGTTTGATTTCACATGTATATGTTGTTAGATTCTTTAGTCACTAACATGGATCAGTAGATTATATTCTGGTAGCTTTGATGTGTTTGCGTGTTTAATCTGATTGTAGGTACACAAAGTTACTATTGAAGCATCACATTCCAGGTATCTACGACGTCCAGGGAGGGTATTCAACCTTTGTCATTCATTTGTTCTGGATCTGAACCATTCAGACCAGTGGAACACCTTACTATCCGTAGAAGGTGAAATATTCCAGCTAACAAATCTAGCGACTCCGCTAGGAAATAGATATATGTATCAATTGTTCTGATCCAGGCTCCTTCTCCAACTCTCTTCAGTCAGATCTGCTATCTGACTTAATCAATTTGGGTTTGAAACATCCAGATCTATTCAGATCTGAATCATTTTGACCTTTTATGCTCTGTTTTTATACTCAATCTATTAGCCTTTACCCTAATCTGGTCTTTTTCTGACTTGATCTATCGTTATCTTTGTGTTTTGGATTTTTACAAGGAACCGTTCCTATGCAGTGTACGAGAAGCAGTGCCACCACCTGAACAGAGTGGGAAGCACGCGATGCCACTGCCTGTATCCCGTTGGCGAGAAGCAGTGCCACTGCCTGAACAGAGTGGGCAGCACGCGATGCCACTGCCTGTATCCCGTTGGCGAGAAGCAGTGCCACCGCCTGAACAGAGTGGGCAGCACGTGGTGCCACCGCCTATATCCCGTTGGCGAGAAGCGATGCTGGGATAGAACCGCTCTGTCAACACCTGAGAAGCGCAGTGCCAGGTAGGCATCATTCCAAGACCTCCTTTTCCTCATTTTTTGTAAAAATTTGAGTTGTTTTGCTTTTAGTCCTGCACTGTCAGGCTTGTGTGACAGAATCTGATGCTTGTGGTTTGAAATTTTATGGTTTAAGATTGGTTTGATTGGGAAATTCAAAATCTAGATTAGGCTTTTTGATTGTTCATTTGCTTTTGTGCTTGTTGGTTGTGTTTGCGAAAGGATTTCTTGTTTTTTGAAAAGTTGAGGGTGTTAGTAAGATCTCTTTTCATTTCTGTTGTACAAACTAAAAGAAGAACATTTAATTAGCATATTAGTTTCATTTCTTGTTTGCATAGAGAACTTCTTTTTCCTCGCTTTAAAAAAGAAATTTTTTGACTGAGATTAGGTTATCATCATTGAGCATCGAACATTGGATCTCTAATTGGCTCTATGAGTTTTCAGGCTCTTCATGTTCTTTTGTCTCTTATGCATCTAGTACTATCTCAATCAAAATAAAAAATATGGTAGTTTTAAGTTAGACTTGCCTGTGTTTTAAGAGAAAATTGAGAAAATAGAGTGCATTTGCATGTAGTGTGCTTCTTGTTTTTCTTTTAGGAAAAGAGATTCTTCCCCTTCTTATTGCTTTCAGAAAAGAGAAATCAGTTTGGAAAGTGGTGCTTGTCTTTGCTTTTGTGTTCAAGACTGTTGTTTGGAAATATTTTTGGTTTTGAAACAAAAGAAACTACTATCTTTCCCTCCCGTAAGTAGGCACACTGAATGGTAAAGTGAAATATTTTGCATAAGAATACTGCATAGTTTTACTCTTCTATCAAAACATCATGCATTCACCTAATCATCCACTTTAAAATCAACGGTAGTTATTGGTTAAAATTTACGTAGCAATTGGAGTGATAGGTTAGAGACGTGTTCGAGTGTCGTTAAGCGTAGGAGCTGTCGTTATTTGTCCGCATTACCTTATGGGACTCGTGCGGTTCTTCCACGTACTGTCGGTATATCGAACGGCCTTTCACGTACCCTTTAGGTAAATAGAAAGGTACTTCACATACTCAATTGTATATCGGAAGGCCCCTTGTGTACGGTTATGCATTAGACAACACCACTACCGATTCGAGCTCCCAGGTACCTTGACTATATCGGGAGACCCCACTAGCATACCCTATCCATCTGAGAAAAGCCCTTTGGTTGTCTTGCTTGGAGCCATACACCGAAAACAACATTCGGGGAGATTACTACGCACGTACCCTCAAGGTATATCGCGAGTGGCACCTTCTTGACAATCCTGGTGAGAGACCTGACTTTTTGAACTCCTCCTATCATTTTAAGTGTGCTTGTTTTGACCTACAGCTTGTGTAGGGAAATTTTTTGGTCTGTTTTCTAGTTTTTCAAACCCTATGTTAGATAGGAACTGTACAAACTGGCTGAGTTAAGACAGTCCAGAAGAGTACAGGGCTTGCCACCCGATTTTATTCCTGGTTCAGGAGAAAATCCAATGGAAGTTATCGACCAAGGAGCTGCTACCACCTCCCAAGTGGGAGATAATGTGGTTGAAAAACGTGGAGGACCATATTCTTCACACTCGCCTCCCTTGGTCCAACAGCCTTCTCGGGGAAATACCTTGTTCCATTCTCCCACGGAAGGTCATGTTGATGATACTACCAGTCCGGATTTTGGTTCCAATGCTCCATTTTGGGATACCCCTGTAGGATAGGCCATTGCCTCATTTGGCACCCATTTAAACTTTTCTAAAGATGAAGAAGAACGTAGGCAATATCGTGCTGCCATTCTCCGCGCACAGGAGATTGACAAGCAAATAGATGACCTATTAGGCCCGACACCATCAAGTTCCACATCTGTTCTTGTGGGATGTCTTTCACTAGCCGATTCTATGAGACCCATTGAACCGATTATAGATCGTCCAATAACACCCCACAACCCAGGTCAAAATACCACCTCCACCACCTCCCATATTATGTCTATTCCTAATCCTCCCAGGTCTTCTGCACCTGGGGCTCAACCTTTAGTTCCCATTTTGTCTATACCTTCTAGTGCCAGGGGGAAACCCCCGGCACAACCTACGTTATCTGACACCGGAATCGTACCTAGTCAAGGATAGACCTCTAATATAGAACCATCTACAGTTTATGTCCCTCCCACCCATACCAATGTGGTTAATCCCCCATCTAGTTCAGGTCAGCCCTCGGGGGCACAACCTGTAACCATTCAATATTCTGGAGGTTATGGTTATCACATACCTGTAGGTAATATTAATCATCCACCTAATCCTACAGGGATGCCTTATGCTGGAATTCCATACCCTAGTAATGCTTTTACTCCATGGGGGCACCCTAGCTGGTCTTACATGCCAACTATGGGGGGGATACCTATACATACTACGGGAGGTGTCAAAGGACCGCCTTATGGAGGTCCTCCGCTTGGGGGGCCTAATGGTCTCGAAGGATCTGGAAACTTTCCTCCTTATGGTCCTAGTGGTCCTGGTGGTCCTAGGGGGCCTGGTGGCTTTCCTCCTTATGGCTCTAGAGGGTTTGGTGGCTCTCCAGAGCCACTAGGAGATATGGCTGAAGCCTTGGCTCTATGGCAAGGATTGAGGATGGCCAAGGAATTGGGAATCTCCTAGCTAATCATCATTGGAGACTCCAGAATTGTCATCCACGTTCTTGCTGAAAAACTCATGCCAACTAATATGGCTCTGAGGCATCCTATCCACAAGATTGTGACACAAGCCTCCCCCTTCAAAAAAATCGAATTTTTCCATGTGTTGAGGGAAAACAACTCCATTGCTGATCTAGAGGCCAACAAAGGCGCCTCCCTATCTCCCGGGGAGCTTATTCTTAATGAGCAGGGTTCCTTCTGCCCTCCCCCGTAGGCCCAGGGGCTTATCATGGGCACCCTCTCCGTGGGCCCCCCCTCTCCTTTGTTCCTCTGCGTGCTGGCGGGCCGCATGGACGTGTGGCACGTGGTGTTCACATGGCCATACGTGGTTTTGCATAAATGTTATGCCCGGACTGTCCCTTCGTCCGCTGCGAAGACACTTGAACCCCCAGAGCTCTGTCCCGCGGCTTAATGTCTACAGGACAGATGACCTCATGAATTATCATTGTTCGTAGTTGAGGGGATTCGCTGGTTTAATGGTGATCATGGATCTGGGGCTCTCGCATGAGGTGAATTCAGCAAAAATCATGTCGAAGGAGGTTGCAATGAATGTTTTAATGGGTGCAATTACCATTCGAGCATACGAAACTCTGATGATCTCTGGTATGAAGGTCGCATCGAATCTAGATCACTCAAGCATTTGCTTGATTTTTTGTGCGCTGGATTATGAGGTGAAGCCAAGCTCCCCAAACCTTATGGATATAAAGGAGTGGAAGGCAGAGGGCCGAAGCAAGCAGGTTGCTATGCTGATTATTCGGGAGATTTGTCGTCTGGCCGCTTGGAGACTGCTGTTACTCAAGATGGAAGCAGGTTCCTCTTCCACGGTTGCGCCTGTGCCAAAGTCGGTGGACACAAAGTAAGGGAAGTGAAGCATGAGCTAAAATCGCTGCATACTTAAGTGAATTCTATTGACTACAAGGGCGGAAGGAGACTGAAACATGTGAACAAGGATTTGGTCTTCCTTCAAAAGAAAATCAAACGGAAGGTCAAGCGCACTGAAAACTCGCTCACCAGGCAGATTGTTGAGCTGGAAATCAAGGTGGACAAGCTCGCTCTCAAACTTGTCAATCATGAAGCATCCGATACTGGTATGTCCTCTAGCTCGGATGGATAGAATTTGTCTGTGCACTCGAGTTCGCCATCTTGCATGCACTCGACTCTCTACTTTCCTGCACAGTTTTAGTTTCTCTGTTTATCAGCATTTAGGTAGTTTTTTAAATATGTTTCTCAGTTATAAACTCTGTTAAGGTGTCAGACTGTTTGATTGCCACTTCCTCAAGGGCGTTTTTGATGGCTTAAATGCCTTTGCCGCTTCCTCAAGGGCACCTATGGCTACTCTGTTTTCTTTGTGTATTGGTTTTCATATGCCGCTACTATGAGGGCTTTTTGTAAACGGGAACCCTTTGGTGGTTACACCACCTCCCATTAGAATATAACCGCTTTTGTCTAAAAAAATATGATATTAATAAGCAATCATATAAAGCTATCAACTCACAACATGAAAAAGTTCAGTACCTGAATGGAAGTGAGAATTGCAGCTACATCATAAGCTGGGGTCCACCTATTTTTCAAAATGTCCAAGCAAATACTACCATCATCATAAACTACACAGGATAAACCAAAGATTACTTCATTACTGATTATGAGATCGAATTAAATATTTGTACACTATTAAATAAGCATTAAAATCCAATAACAATCTCATAGTAACTAACATATTTACAAAGGTTGTAATCGGGAAAGATGAATAGATATACAGAAAACATATTTACAAAGGTTGTAATCGTGAAAGATGAATAGATATACAGAAATTTGAGGCTATATAAACAACACTTACTATTTGGGTGAAACATCTTCGATACAAACTGTACTGTGCGAGGAGTGTTAGGGTAATCCGGTTTGAACTGGAGGGTAATTTGGGCATTTCACAGTCAGAATGTGTTTCGAGACAATAGAAAAGAAGAAAAGAGACAATCTATTTTTGAACAATACTCAAGAATGCTCACTTGAAGGAGGACAAGACCTTACTGGGTTTACCTTTAAGGACCTTTCCCTCACTCACCAATAGGTTTATATACCTGGCCAGACCCGGCTTATACCTGTGCTTGCTTCTGCCATCCGTTCCTCATATGCTTCTATGGCAAGAGCTATCTATTGAGCTGCAGAGCATTTAATGTGGCTGCAGCAAGCTTGATGGTCGTTGGATCTTGAGCTGCTCAAAACCCAAGGGTCATCAAACCTGCTGAAGCAACATTAAATGTTTTGCAGCTCAATGGATAGCTCTTACCTGCTTCTACCTGGTTTATACTAGCTGGCTTGCTTGCCTGCTTGGCGGAGAATAAGATCTTATTGTGAGATTCAAGTTGCTGAAGGAGTTAGATTTCACCATTCTGCTGGTTCAAGCTATCTGAGTTCATAAGCTGCTGGAGCTGGCCTGCCTAAAGACACTACCTGATGTGTTTCAAGAGAATTTCTTCAGTATCAACAAGTTGCAATCGAAAGAGGACTAGATTTGTCATCGTGAAGTGCCCTCCTCCTACCGCTGTAATTTAATAGAGACAAATACATTATCAACACAGTTAAAACCATAAAATCGTTACACAAATTCTCAGCCGGGGATAACAGGGCAAGACAGAGTGGGGTTCAATTTGAAATTGTAGGATTTTCAAATTCAATTTGGGCTCTCACCGGGAAGGAGGAAGGAGACCAGAAGACGGCCGGAGAAGTTTAACGCTGCAGGCAGGAAACGGAGGAGGGGTAACGGAGGGGCCCTCAGACAGGTTGGTAGGGAGAAGGAATGTGCAATCGAGATAAGCTTGGCGTCTTAATCAGCACTTCTGTCAATCTCGACCTTCAAATACTTGAAATTAGTACATTAGATCCCTAGAAGTTGTCGCATCCCATCAATAACAGAGAACTAGCAAAATAAAATGGAGATTTTACCGCTAAATGTCTTTCCAACTCCGTCACTGCATTCTCGACGGCTTTTCTTTGTCCCTTCTGTCCATTCTCGACGGCTTGGATATTGTTTAGAAATAGCTAATGCAAAAATATAGTCACTATAGCATGCAAATAAATTGTAAAAGTTGTAGGAGGGACGATGAGCATACTAGGAGGCAATTTGTTGTGTATTTTATAAATAATTTGATTCAACATTTTGTATTTTCTTGGAAAGCCATTGGTAGTTAGTTTATTTCTTAACCAAAAATATTTAGAGGATGTTTATCTCTTAACCCATGTGTTTGAATTGGGTTAAAGAAGTCATTAATTGAATTTTTATTAGTGAATGAATATTTCTATATTGTTTCCTTCATGCATCCTAAAAGTTAGATATTTGTTTCTTAATTGTTTGATAAAATACATGAAAGAGTGTAATTTTCTGTTAATTTTGGAGATATTATCATGCATTATTTTGGTAATTTATGATGCAACTAAAATAGGTCCATGACTCTTTAGCATTGGAAAGTCTTTGGAAAATCTCTTAAACAAGCAATATTATGTTTATAACATGATTGGTAACTTTTAAATTTATCATATGATTGATAAGCTGTGATAAGGTCATTAATTGATTGCATTTAAAGTTAAGTTTTTACTTTTGGGAGGTTCTCATTTGCTTTATGGTTCTAAACATAAAATTTAAGGTTTATAGAGCCAAATTCAATGAACACGATTTTTTACCAAAAAACATAGAACATTGTCTTGGGAGTTGTTTTGTTGTTATATTTATAGATGTGAAATTATGAGTTTCCATTTATGTGTTATGTTGAATGCTATCATCAACCATTTAATGGTATACATAACTAAAAAGTACAACTCTTAAACAAAGGATGTGAAGTGATATGTTTTTTTTCTATCTGGAATTATATTATCTCTTTTTAGTTCTCACTGAAGAGACTTGTATACATAATTAGAAAGTAAACTCTTAAACAAAGGATATAGAAGTGACATGCTTAGTGATGGTTTCATCTCATCTAGGTTAGTAGAAGTGATATTTGTTCCAACAACAAACAATTTGAAATTAAGTATATTATTGTTTGAAGTTCTAAAACAAGAAGTTGAGCTTAACTTCTTGTCAAATTTGTATAATAATATTGATTTCACATACAAATTAATTTGCATATACACCTTTTCCAATGAAAGTAGAGACATTGATTTGCAAAAAATGTCATAGAATTTATAATAAAGCCATGGTTAATCTTATGGATCAACATAGAATGGAATAAGAATAGATTTATTCTACTCTAGTATTGGTGAAATGATAGAAAGATGAATTTGAAAAATAGATTTGGCTTTTTTAATATACTTAATTTTATTTGAAATTCCTAAAACATTTATTATACTTTTGCACAATTTAATATTGTTGTAGCCAATAATATTTAATTATTTTATTTTATTAAGATGTATAATATTAGAGTAGATTATAAATTTATAATAATCTTTATTTTAATCTTATTTTCATATTTAAGAACTAATTTTTATTTTTATTTTAGGTAAAAATAGTATTTCAAAATAAAATCAAATTAAGAAAAAAAAACCCTTACTTGGACCTAATTTTTTGGTTAATAATAAAACTTAACTATATTCATTTTTTATCTATGAAAATCCTCAAGCAAAGCAAGCATTTATTAATACCATAACCGATGTCATGGGCCACATCCTACGCCTTCCTTGTGTATTTCTGTCACTTGCCATGACCATCCTTCCACGAGTTAACTACTCATTGAGGACACATATTCACATGCACCGGCTACAGTGGAAAACAATCCGGAGAATTTTTTAATGCCATTAATACTAACGCTAATGTTATGGGAATTTCTTGAAAATTTAATGAGACTTATACCATACCACTGATATTAGCTCTAGCGTAATAGGCGACTTTGGATTTGGGAAGGCAGCTATCACAAGATAACACTGCAGAAACCATAAATAGCAGGTATATTTTATAGATCAAGAAAGAGGAGTAAAAAAATCAAGGAAAGTTGCACCTGTTTGAAAGCACTAAATGTATATTTGAACTCTTTGCAACAGTTGTATCAGTGGGTATCTGCGGAGGATTCGGCTTCCGCAGTAGTTTCAATAAGGCTTGAATCTTGGTAAAAACCGCAGTGTACACTCGAAGAAACTATGTGAGGCTGGTGTTCAATGCATTGGCGCCCAGATTTAATAAAACCCTTCGTTGCCGGGTGGAGATCTATCGCCTTGGATGCTTTTTGGAAGCTATCTGGAGATTTAGATTTATCGTGATAAAGAAGACACCAGTATTAATGTAGCGCGGGTTTTTAAAAATTCAAAATTCAAACTTTAGTTTCGCCTTGGAACATTGAATTACTTGTACTGTCCACTGAACCTCATGATGCTATACATAATATGCATAATCTTTTTTTTGTGGGGCTTGGTTTTTATGAGGTTTCATGTTCAAACTTTATGGTGAGGGGTTGAGTATGTGAACCAGGGGTGGGGTCTCTGGCTTACCTAATGGAAGTTCAGGTTATTCTCCTTGTTTGAGGCCGTAGTATTCTCTTGCCAGAGGTGCTGTTGTCCTTTAATGCCTCATACAACCACAGTAACAGTTCTTGGACAAATAATTCTCATATTCAAACTAAGACTGGCTGCTACTATTAGTGGACTCAGTAATCTACTCTTGTGTACAGAGTACAAGTTCCTCTTAGTTTATAAAAATAAAATAAATAAATAAAGAAAAAACTCAAAACTCTTGATATATGTCATATATGTCATGCAACGATCCTGTAAGACGGTGAGTCCCAAGGGTGGACTGTGGACATGACGGAAAGATTTGGATGTGCAAGGAGAGTACAAGTACGTCAGAGCCCCCGCAGCAGCATTAAACGCTTCTGCTGCGGGGTGCATATTGGTTGCCGATATCGGATAACCTCATCGAAGAGCGATATAGGATAAATGGGGTTGATTCAGTTTTCTCCATTCCTTTAGTCACTAAGCCGCTCATCCATGCGGCCTCAGCAGGCTACGTCTAGTCGTCATTAATTACCACAAAGGGGAGGGGAGATGCATTAGGCACTCGCACATGCCTTAGATCATGCACTTAACATGTTATCAACCTATGGATTTCTCCTCTGACATCGAATTTTGGATTTACCCTCAGCCTGGTGATCGGAAGACCACGGTTCCCCGGGAATCCAGTGGTGGTTCTGTGTATTGAAAATCTTGAAATGAGCTTCAGAGCTGTTGGTATCTACCCCCATTCAATAATTTTTAGTCAAGGGTTCAGTTCCAGGCTTGTAAGGCCATTTGTGCTTGACAGTCTAGTCGTAGGATCTTGCACCTTCCTAGTAGAGGCTGGCATTGCGCAGAACGCTCTCACCACCACAGTTTGGATACACATTGATTCAAATGGTACTAATTTCCCATTCAACGCTACTCAGCACTCTCAGATTTTTATGTTAGCTCGGGGCATTAGGAATTAAACTTCAGTCTTCAAGTTTGGCACATTTCGTGGACTGGTTGCTTTTTAACAAAGCCTCTAATCAGATGTGTTATGGATGCTCCGTCCCCCATTTGAGGCCAAGAGCCGTAGCAATCACACTTTAGAAGTTCAGATTTGGTTTAGCCAAGCCTCATCAAGGGTTGATAGAGGAATTAGGTTGAATAAATTGCAGCATTGTCTGTCTGTGGTATTTATTGACAATAGTATTGATCCAAAATTACAAAGATGGAATGGCAATGTTTGAATTACAATGTAGAAAACTCTTAGCACATCGTATCAACGCACCTCTACCATATCCCTAGCCTTGATTGAGCCGGACTTACAGGAGTATTAAGAACATCTAGCAGAGCGAGATAATCACAGAAATTCTACGAGTCATACTCAATGTACAAAATCTATCTTGAATGATAGAACCAAAATAACAATACTGGGAAATTGGAATCAAGATTTGTCAAATATCATTAAATGATAATGACCACTGAATTATGGTTCGCACATATTTGTACATCAACATAGATTTATCTTAATCCAAATCTATTAAGCATTGAGATCCAAATCTATTAAGCATTAAGAGAGATCCAGTATGTAGAAATACAAACATTTTTCAAGTTTTTTCCTCTCAGGCTCTGCTTTCTTCTCACTCACTTGAGACACTTAACTTGGTCGGGAGCAAAAAACGCAACCCCTTGCACCTTTTCTGGAGGCCTTTTCAGGCAGAAATCCTGCGAAAATTTTAGGGAGGCAAAGTTCCAAGGGTTTGATGGCAGAGTTCCACTGTGGAACTTTGCCCGGGGTTTCGGCCTATTTTAAACCGACTCAGAAGCTCGAAAAATCGAGCATAGTTCCAGATCGATAGAAACTCTGCCTTCCTTGAATTACCGGATCCCAACAAGGAAATGCAAAGTGTTGTGTTTTAAATGACGCCCTTAACTTGTGCCACTGCTATTTAATTTCCTTAAACTTATAAAAATATTTGGTAATAGAATTATAGTATGCACATAGACATACCAACATAGATCCATCTTAAATCTAGATCTATCAAAAGTTAAAAAAGGAATTCAAATCCATGGAAGTACAACTACAAACATTCTTCAAGCTTTTCTCCCTTGCTTTTTGCTCTCTTTTCACTTGAGATGCCGCTTTACTAATATGCCATTTGTTATCATTATAAAAGAAGTAAGAGATTCAAATTGCAAAGTTTATTAGATTTTCACATTTATACATTTATCATGAAACAATTCAAAGTATACATCCAAATTCAAATTGAGATGTAGAAAGCACCTCAGTGAATGAAAATTCTATTTCCAAACAAATTCTTTGTTTCATTAAATGAGGTTAACAATTATAGAGCTCTTTGTTTCAGATTCACAACATATACTCTCTCCCGAGCCAGGATCCAGGATCCAAGAACAGCAGGGAAATTCTAAATATAAAAATAGTAAATAAATTTCTGATACATAAAATAAAGCTATTATATTGAAAAACAAAATCTGACCTAACTGTGATTGCTTACTACTCGTCTCCATGTATTTATATGTATATCATGGAAAATTTTAATGATGAGAGAACTATATAGCCAATGATGGTTTTTTATTTATGAACATGTATGTAATTGTTTGTGCTTATGGCCCAAAATAAGAAGAGTTTGAAAACACATATAACAAACTCTGGATGTCTATATCACCTCTCCTAATTTTATTGCTTCATTTTACTTCATTTGAATCAAAAATAAATTGTATGCATAGAATAGAACGCAATTACTATGCAGTGTACACAGAACAAGAATGGTGCATGGAAATTCTCCGTTTTGTATGCAGTGTACACAGAACCAGAATAGTACATGGAAATTCTCCGTTTAGGGCCACAACTGAGAACAGAACAGCAAAATAATATATATATATATATATATATATATATATATATATATATATTTTGGAAGATATCTATCTATCTNATTCATTCTCAGTTTTGGGTCACAATATACTGCTAGATGAGATTCAGTCCAGAAACTAGTTGAATAATGATTGGAAAATGAAATTCAATAACAGCAACAACAACAACATTTATGCACAGAACATCTACGAGATTCCATTAGCTAGTTGACAGGAGAATCAATATTAGTTCATTTATGCAGAGAATAATATATCTACCCCATGGGGATTAGGGCATTAACTTATTTAGGGTTTCAACAAGCAAGCACAAGTGAGCATTTACCTTATTTTTTACAAAAGAAAACGTATATTTTGAGATCTGCATGTGCTGGGCGCTTCAAGGCCGCGGTAGCGAAAGGCTTCGGTATCGTTCACACATATATCCACATATATTTTCACATAATGTTACGCATTGCCATTATCTGACGGATAATATGAATGACAAATAATAGAATCACAAAACAAACGGCATTTTAGTTTTTTTAAACTTCACTTGCCAGCATTGCTATAGTATCTGATTCGTGACATAACCAACAAACTTGACATAGACTTCTTGAAGCAATAAATGGTATTTAATTTCCAGCTCTTCACAAATTTTTATCTCCAACACATGTTCAGCTCCTCAATTCAATTTCTCAGCCATGCTCTGATAGTTCATTGTTTGCTGCATATAGAAGGCCATTTACACCTTTCTTCAAACTTTTAATAAAATGGAAACCACATTATACTTTGGGTTTTTGTGATTTAGCTTGTTTTTCAAATAACTGCAAAGTTAGACTCGCTGAAAACTACTTTATATAATGCCATTATGAGGGTAAAATAGTACTGACACAAAAATATGAACTGGGCATTTGGAACTAAAAAACCAACAGTTAATATACCAAACAAATGAGAAATTAAATTAGTTACTTTGATATCCAACAGTTAATATACCAAAGAAATGAGAAATTAAATTAGTTACTTTGATATCCTCCCCTTAGTTTACAAATATTTTCAATTCAGCTAGACACGTGCACAATCAACTCCACAGCATCACCCATATCTGAACTGCAATGAAAATTGTTAAAATTGTTAATTGTATTTTTGACTCATGCTGAGTTTGGATGGTAGATTTTTTCATTGTCATACCATAGGAAAACTAGTGTCAGAGCGCTCATTTATACAACAATTATCTCTAACAAAATGTAGTACTCATTAGTAGCAGCCAAACTGGGTAAGATGAGCTTTCATATAATTGATAGTGCTGCTCTTGGTCCATGACTATTCTGCAGCATACTCAGAGAAAATATATGTACACTCTTTGCAATTCTACTTACTCCTTGCAATGAACAAAAGACAAAATATTACTTGGTCTTTGCAATTTTCGTTGAGTGACCACTGTGAACAACTAATTGATGACAAAAATGAAAGCGATGCACAATGAACACAACTGCAAATGCTGAAAAGACTGTTTTATTAGGTATTCTTGAACATGAAGCTTGCTAATAATAGCTTAGAAGATACCCACAAGAAATAAAGAATGGATGCCAAACACTATTATAACAAGTTTGAAGGCTTTTCTTGAACAAGCCTTGAGAAGTTAAGACTTTTCTTGATAGCGATATTCCTTTCCAAATGTCGAAGGTGCACATGCATTCTTAACCTATTTTCACTATCCATCTCCACAAGACACTTGTTGTGTAGAATCAGAAGGTCCTGAAAAACCATCACACCTTGATCCATTCTTATGGCTATATCATTGTCTTCTCAGCTAATTTCAAGTCTCTTACATTTCTGGTGGGAACTTTTATTTGTTGAAGTCTAGCCATCAGTCTCTTACATTTCTGGTGGAAACTTTTATTTGTTGAAGTCTAGCCATCATTTGACACTAAGATTTGTCATTTTGTCTTTAAAGGAGTGCCCCAACCACTTTCAAAGATAACGGCAATCCATCGCAGGTTGTTAAGAACTCATTTCCCAGATATTTGAATCTCTCGAGTGGATGAAGCTGAAAGAAGGCATGATGCTTATGGCAGTATCCCTGTCTTCTCATAACTATTTTTTAATCTCTTATGAATCTCATTGGGAACTTTTACTTGCTGCAGTCTATCCAACTTGCCTTCCTTGTAAGATTTATCATTTTCTCCACAAAGGTATGCCCTAACCACTCTCAAAGATAAAGACAATACATCACAGTCCATTAAAAACTCATCCAGCTGATATTAAAATCTTTGCAGAGAGAACATATGTGTCCTGAGATGTAACTAAAATTAAGCTATTTGAAAGGAAGGCATCCTTCGTTAACAAAAAAACATCCAGTGGTTTGAAATGATCTACATCATCTAAAACTATCAAAGCATGGACAGATTTTAGATGTTTTTAAGCATCTCTATTCCTTCATCCATGTGATCTGTTTGTCAATCCAATTAAATCAAACCCTATAAAAACAGAGGAAAAACAGGATCCACAATATTCGGATAATTTCTGGTTGATGACTTCTTTGACCAGCGTTGTCTTTCCTAGTCCACCCAAGCCCACGATCCAAACATACTGACCTTTCCAACTTTGCTGCTGCTGCAATAACACTGTGTTTTCAAGATTATCTAGCATTTCATCCAAACCAATTGAATATTTGACCACATTGAAGGGTTCTCCTTTACCCTTTTTCAGGACGCATTGAACAACACAATCCATGAGCTTCACGTTGTCACTGGTTGCATTGAATCAAACAAACACAAACATAGAAAAGCAAGGTGCTATAAGTAAAACTACTCAAATGAATAAATAGATAATTGTTTTTTTCCTTTAAACATAGATCCATTTTAATCCTGCAAATTCTAAGCACAGGAACTGATTTATTTTGAGTGCTCAATCAATGTAATTAATAGAGATACATTTTATCCATTAAACCTTTAAACACCCAGCACAGGTGAATAAATCAGGGATTAAGAGGATCTATGATAGTGTGTCTGAATACAGCTTACAAGTAATTCACAAAAGAGTAGAGGTCTAACCCATTATACGCCTTGAGCTTGAAGACTGGAATAATGGTAGCCCGTTGATTCAGCATATTTTTCCCTTCTGTTATTTCTTGTTGTCCATAAAGACTAGCAATCCATGAGAAGTAACAGGGCAGTTTCTGGAGATATGCAGTAATGGAGGAGGCAGAGGCAGAGGGAGACGAAGCGCCAATAGCAGGTTCACGATCCTCCCTTCAGTTTCAAGTTCAGCCTGGATTTGGGGATCGAGGATATGAATTGGATCCAAATGGGGAAGGGGATTATGCAAATAACGATCGAGGAAATGGTTGTTCTACAGAATTTCTAGGTTATCATGAAAAACGGTGGAATGTATGTATGTGGTAGGGGTGACTTGAATGGTTGTTCAGAGACATCTAGCGGCAAATAACGATCGAGGAAATGGTTGTTCTACATAATTTCTAGGTTATCATGAAAAACGGTGGAATATATGTATGTGGTAGGGGTGACTTGAATGGATGTTCAGAGACATCTAGCGGCGTTGAATGGTAGTTCAAATAGGCCGTGATCCAGTGGGGTATGTGGGAGTCTTTTTAAGGGTCATTCAAAGAGTTCAATGTTTCAACGAGTTAAATGATGAATTGATTTAGACTTTTGAAATTTTGATAGTAAGAACTCTATCTTCTTGTTTTCCATTTTAAGAATGATGTAGTATAAATTGTCGTATTGTATTTCTAATACTAGTGATAGTGTTATTTGTTTTTCAAGCAAAAAAATAACCTTATATTAAAATAAAGTTGTATCAAGTGATCAGCAGATACAAAAGCAAGCAAAAAGGGTTTGTCTCAAGTTTCAAAAAAGAACAAAATGTCCAAACCTTACAAAGGTAACAAGTAAAAAAAACTCATAACAAGCTTTAACTTACGTTGTTAAAAGGATTCAGAGTACCAGAGTTTATCCATCACCAAATAACTATGTCAAGTCATAACTCACAAATAACCATCCATATCAGATCATGTTCTAGTTCTGAGGATACCAAAAGATCAGTCAACAATGCCCGCAACGAAATCAAAACTGTCAAGGCCACAGAAAACCAAAGCTGAGAAAACATAGCACCAGCTTAGAAACAGTTAAGGACACCCTCCTTAACCAAGGAGTCATGAACAAATTCTTTCCAGTGGATCAGACCAAGAGCTAGACCAATAGCTTGTTTTGATAATAAATCCACCTAAGTGTTAAACTCCCAGTAAACATGAAGAATAGTGAGAGGCGGACCCGCATCTAACATCACCCAAACTCTTTTAGTCCAGTGGTGAAGGGCAATGGATTGAAACGACTGACGTTTGAGAGCCCAGTCCACAATCACCTTTGAATCATCCATAATATGGTTCAAGAGGATCCCACGAAGTTTAACAAAATAGAGGAGACCCCAAAGAGCCAGAAGCTATGCCCGATTGTTCGATCCCCCTCCAGCCCCCATACACAGGTGAAAACAAACATTCCCCTGCATCTTAATATACATACCAGCACCACAGATCCCATTCAAAGTCGCCCCATCAAAACAACCCACTACCTCATCATCCGACTCAACAAGAAAAGTGATGACCCGAGGTCTACAGCTGCAGCTGGAGCGCAAGACAGCCCCAGAGAAACTAAGAGCACAATGCTTCACAATGATAACATTTGCATTTGGGGAGATATCATAGAACGACAAATGATTCCTCGCTAACCAAAAGTCCTAGACTATGCAAATTTCAATCCTTAAATATGCCTAAGTCCACATCCAAATATCACAACCCTGAAATGAAGTGAAATAAAATGGAGGGAGGTCCCATCTAGATTTTGAGGAGGCATAAGAGGTATTATTAAATAAAATTTTATGGTGGTCAAACTACACAGTTTTGAACTCTACATTATCATATGTATTGGTTAATGTTTTTTTGTGGTTATGGAGATATATCGCTTCTAGCATCACGATACTTCAAGGAGTCCTATTTCTTTTATGTAGATAGCCTTTTTATTATGCAACACAATATGATATCCCTAAGGCCTCTATCATATGTGAATTATTTGAGGTGATATAAATGGTTTTTGAAAATAATTTCTTCACATAAAAGCAAGCAGGGTAACAATATGATTTAAATAAAAGTAAGTCACCTTTAAGGTGACAAACTATGTTATTGAAACATTCAATCTTGGATATAAAAGCAATAATCACAAGTATAGTTATTTGGTCACAAAATTGGCATGATAACAATGGAACACATTTGATTTATTGTAAGATTCTTAGTTTTGATTTGGAATGTATTTAATAACCAGCATAGATCCATCTTAAACCTAGATCTATAAAGCATTGAGAAGGATCCAATCTCTTAAGTTGCATTCTTTTTTAATCTTAAACTCAAGAAAATTGATCCCTCTCTAACTTGATAGATTTGGTTAAAGTTTAAATCTTTTCTTTTTGTTTTTTTTATTAGTTGACTGTATTGTTTTAATTATTTTTTTGTGTAATGTTACGTTACATTACAACATATCCCCCATACTAGGTTGTAGACCACCTCGCTCCTCTCGGTGCAAAAATTATGTAAATGATGTAAATATGCTAGTACGGATTCCTAGTGCGAAGCTCAAACCCAAGGGCCAACTAGTGAATGGTTAAGCATGTATGATGCATATAAAGTTTATTTGGACTATATGGTTGGTTTATCATGCGAATTCAAAATATATCTAAATATTATGTTGGAAAATAATAAAACCGTCCAAGATGGTTGTGTAAATAGCACTAGAGGGGTTATGATTCCACTAGAGGGGAAGAGGAAAGGGGGCATATGGGAAACTAAATACTTTGCTGCCATGTGTCAACCTTGGAACTCATCCAAATTCTGCCATGTGATTATATGAGCTAATTACTTCATCTTTACTATTAAAACCAATTGTTGAATGCATGTGTGAGGTTGGTGGGAAAAATCATTTCATGCAATTATTGAAGCATGGGGGTGGTGATAGTTTTGTCAGTTTTCATGATTCCTTTTTTTCTATGGTCAGAAGTTATGTCAATTGTTTTTTAACCATCATATCATATCCCTTGGAGTCGACACTCATTCTATCATTCTCTCATGTAGACTTCTACACTATGTAAAGCTTCATATTATTGTTCATGACCATTACCATATTATGTTTAACCCGTATATTCGAATTTAAAGACAGAGCTACAAATTTGAAGGGAAAATAGATGGCTATAGGTGAGCATGTAGGTTGGGAAAACTAAAAATATTTACCCATTGATTTCTACTACTTTTGGATGCTTGAAAATACATGAATTAATTTTGCAGGAGGTTATCTAATAGTGTATGACAGGTTGGACTTCCGAAGGGAACTATGAATCAGTGAAGGGAAATACCTTCCTTGTTTTGTGTGGGGCATTTGTAAGGAGTGTCATAGCTATGATGGCTTAGCGTGATTTTTATAGAGATTTGGATGAGCTTTTGGCTAAGCATAGAGAGTAGAACGGGTTGTGGACTAAGAGAGAGAAGCATGTAGGTGTTTCATTTGCCTTGGTGGCCTCATAGCCCAGCTTGGGGTAGCATTTCAGTAGAAAGAGTATATGTTGGACAAAGTGCCTACGGTTGGGTGGAAAATTGCTCTTACATAGCCAATTGCTTGGATTTTCATTGTTTAAATATAAGCATTATCTTATGTACTTGAATTTGCAATGTTTCTTTGATGCATGTAATGATTAAGCTTGTATATGTATGCATGTGTGGGTGTGGATACATTCTTAATTCTATTGTGTAATTTTTTTATGTATTTGCAAGTGCATTTTCGATGTTATAAATTCATCATTATGGTTATAGGGGAAAAATTAGAGGCCTCGATTAAGTTAAGGTCCCCTCATTAGAGGAATTTTAAGATCTAAAATGGGCCTCCTAAGAAAAATAATAAAATAATAGTTAAAATAATAAAATAGTATTTATTAATTTTGGAGGAAAAAAAGAAAGAAAAAAAAAACTATTGTTTGTGTTCGTATTTTCGACATATCTCCCTTTGTTTTTACTCAAATTTCAATCGGGAGAGCTCGTTGGATGCATAATTTGATTCCGCATCCAACGAGTACCTACACTGCATACTTTTGATGGACCCCTCTACCCCAAAAGCAAGAAATACCTGAAAAAATGTGATGATGATGTCATCATCACGTTTTTTCAGGTATTTCTTGTTTTTAAGGTAGAGGGTTCCATCAAAAGTATGCAGTGTGAGTACTCGTTGGATGCGTAATCAAATTTCGCATCCAATGAGCTCTCCTGATCGAAATTTGAGTAAAAACACAAGGAGATATGCCGAAAATACGAACAAAAAATGTAGTTTTTTTATGACAAATATGTCAATTCAACCATTATGGTTGACTCATTTTATTGGAATTCTATTGGTTCTTGAATTCCTACTCACAAGAACTTATTGTTGGTGCGTTTTCTTATAAGGCCCATTTTAGACCACAAATTTCCTCTAATGCTTGTTGGCCAGATTGGGTGAAGGGGACATTACATTTATTGGCAAATTCTTCCTAAGAATTGAGATTGGGTTGTTCTACAAAGTGGTTGGAAGGTTTGATAGGATAAACATTGGTGAACAACATATCGGTGATGCATGTATTACACCCAATCTAATATAGTATTGAAATATGCACTTGTTCAATATTTGAGATAATATTGCATGTCTTGTGTATGGTATATAGGATGTCGATTACAATTTTAATTACTCAAGGCTGCATTATATTGTATATGAGGAGCTTGGGCGTTAAAGATTATATTTTTTTTAACTCAAAGGAGTAATGGACATTATATTAAAAAATCATGAGTACATTGATGAGAAGGGTTGGCTGCGATCATTCTATATCCAGCCAAAGACTTCCTTGCCCATCACTTACAGAGGTTTTCCTGTCTATTTCAAAAATGTGAAAAAATCATGGAACCCAATTGAACAAGGGAAGATTGTCATTTATGATGATTAGCACGCCATCTAGATTTTCCCCTTTATTAGCAAGTCTATTGACTTTCGCATTCTTACTTCTTAAGATGTGAAAGAAATTCATATCTTGAAATTATTTACAAATGCTAGTAAGTCTGAAATGAATACTGGAGAGAGGGGATTTAAGTTATCTCGAGATTATCCAAGCTTCGCTTATGACAATCATTGAATTGCCAAAAACTGCCATCTTTTGTAATCCACATTCTTTAGCTATTTCCATTCCTTTGATTAAAGCTAAGCATTCAGATTGATTGTTGGATTTTCTTCCAATTCCCCAAGAGAATTCTTCAATTTTGTTCCCTCCTGGATAAAAAAATTATTCTCCCCCACTCCCCACCCCCCACCCGCCTCCCCCGCTCCTGCTAAACCAGGGTTTCATTTAGAGGCGCCATAAAAAAACAATGAGTAATTATTTAACAATTTCCACCATTGATTAAACTGGGAAGTATCCAGTCTGATTTTCCACCCCGAATAGCTTGGACTTTTTATGCATGGTGTCGAGATGGGAAATCCCATCAGAAAGTCTTTCGCCTAGATCTTCTCTTCATAGGAGAGAGGCTTCGCACAATGGACTTGAGCCCTCTTGAACTCATAGCCTTAGCCCTAAGACTCTTTGTAGAGGATATCACTTTGATCAAATTAGCTTTATGGTCTTCGAAGATTTCCTTATTTCATGTTGTCCAAATTTTCCAACAGATGAATTTGGGAATGGATAACCAGAGTCTAAGGAAATCAGAATTTTTATTGAATGAGCCTTAATAGTAATGCTTCCACCCATCAAAGAAGTCTCTAATCCTTGCTGGGAGAGTCAAGTTTTTTTCAATCTCTCTAATTTCCAGAGACCAAACGTTCCAAGTTAATTCACACTCCAAGAATAAGTACTGCATAGTTTCTTCGTAGTTTTTGTAGAGAATGCACCTGGAGGGGCCTTTCAAAATTCCTTTTTTAAGGTTATGAGTCGTGAGCGTTTTCTCGTGATTAGAATCTAGCAAAACGTGCTTATTTTAGGGAGACCGTCCTTGCTCCAAATCGCACTCCATACTTTGTAATTTGCATTGATGAAACTATATATATATGCACCTGGAGGGGCCTTTCAAAATTCCTTTTTTAAGGTTATGAGTCGTGAGCGTTTTCTCGTGATTAGAATCTAGCAAAACGTGCTTATTTTAGGGAGACCGTCCTTGCT
>LPNX010185474.1:174140-313339 GCA_001517045.1 Pseudotsuga menziesii
TCAAAATCGTTTTTGAGATTTTGGAGAACTCTGAGTTCTTTCCATCCCAACCACCGTCCTCTATTGTTCTAGATTGAGATATCATACAACAATATTAGATTGTTGTGCTCCATCCAAATTATGAGATCATTGAGCCCCACGAAGATCTTTAAAGGTGGGAGATGCCCAATTTTATCATCCCAGAGTCTTATTTTTTCCCGTTTCCAAGAACCCAGAAAATATCCTGTTGAATTACTCCAGCTACCTCATAACATAATTTCCATATGGGCGATCCTTCCCCTCGGGCATCTTCATGCTCTAAGCATCTGATTTTGGGTGCAGCTAGATATTTTTTTATTATAATTTATTTCCACCAAGCTTTTTCCCTGGAGACAAGTCTCCAAAGGATCTTCACACCCAAGGCAATGTTCATGAATCTCGGGTCTCGCACTCCAGCTCCCCCCTAAGTTTTCGAGCAATATACTTGTTCCCAGTTTATCAAATGCAGTTTTTCCTAGTTTGTTCTACCTCTATTCCATAATAATTGTCTTAACTCTTTGGATATGTTCTGCATAACCTTCACCGGCACTAAAGCTACAGAGCACGAATATATTGGCATGGCAGATAAAACAACTTTGATAAGTACCAGTTTTCCAACTGAATTAAGCAAGCGTGCACCCCATGCTGAAATTTTAGTTTTGATTTTGTCAGTGATATGATTCCAATCAGTTGATCCCTTGGCACCTTTGAAAATGGGGACACCCAAATAAAATGAGTTCCATTCCTTCTTACCTTCGAATCCCATGATTCTTGTAATCTTTGCTAGCTCGTTTATGGGACAATTCCAGTTGTAAATTTGTGTTGTTGATAAATTGATCTTTCCATCAAAGGCTAGCAGAAATGTGTCTAGCAGCTTCTTGAACCTTTTTGCAATGATAGTTGAAGCAACACCCAAAATAATTGTATCATCGACGAATTGTGCATTATTTACAACCTTTACTACTCTAGCAACCTTTATCCCAATAATCACTCTTTGATCTCTTAGGACCTGGAGTTTTCTGTTTAAAGCCTCAACAACAAAAAGGAATAAGGAAGGAGATAAAGGGCATCCTTTCCATGAGAATCCTAAAAGGAATTCATGGGTCTGAAAGATATTCATGTGTTGTATGTTCACTAGAGGAGCAATCCATGGGTTTCCTATACAAGCTTTTATCCATCTTATGAATTCTAATGAGAAGCCCATCTTTTGCATGAATCCAAGCAAAAAGTTGTGATAAACATTGGTGAACAACCTATCGATGATGCATGGTATTACACCCAGTCTGATACCATCTTGAAATATGCACATGCACTTATTCAATATTTGAGATAATATTACGTTTCTTGTGTATGCTATATATAGGCTGTCGATTACAATTTTGATTACTCAAGGACACATTATATTGTATATGAGGCAAACTTAAATGAGGAGATTGGGCATTAAAGGTTATATTGTTGTCATTGTTATCCCTTGGGATTTGTTATTGATTTGCTTCATAATTCAAAGAACCAATAGTGATTATTTCCCATCACATGCACGCAAACTCCCTCGACTATATTTAAACCTCTTCAAGCATATGCAACCGAAACCTGACCTTGGTTACATTATATTGGCACTGTAACCATTCCTCATACTCTCTAAGACACCTTCATTGAAAACCAAGGCGTCAACAAAGTTAAGAAAAATAGTTTTCACAGCAATGATTTGGTGTTGTATACCACACAAAAGATTATGAAAGCTTGGTTTCTACACATGCAAGGTAACTCAATATCCTTGTTGTTACTATTTAACAAGCTTATTTTGTATTGGAAATTGCATAAAGTTATGTGTTATGCAGGCATTTCGTCTAACCATACCCACAATTTTGTTAGTTCAACCTTCAAACCTAGGTCATGTCATGGAATTATATTGAATTTTTCATGCATTCTGAGAAAGTTCATTGTCTAAAACCAAAGTAGCCACATGCCTATGATTCAAAATCATGGTTGAGTTTGGAATTACTCTACACACATTCCTTAATGGATTTATTTTCTTCATTAACTTGCATGTGGATCCTAGTTGGTGTATACTCATATTGGGCATTAGTTAATTTCACCCACTTCACATCTTTTTACACATAATCAAATGTAAAATTTGTGTACAGAAAATAAAAATAATTATGTGGATAAAGAGTCCCTACTCAAATAAAAAACATGGGTTCTTTTGCATCATTCCATAGCCTTCATAAACTCGTTCTCACTCTATGAACCCCCTTTGCAACATTAATTTTATGCCCTTTATTTGATGAATATTTAAAATAAAATAAAAAAACTTATGTCCAATAATCTCTCTACTTTATTAAAGAAAAAGAAATAATAAAAAGGAAAGAGGTAATTTTGTTCTTCTAATTAGAATCCTACTTAAAAGAAAATCAACTTATGATTAAAATATCCTTCATCAATAACACTATCCAACATCAGTATTCTACCCAATCAGTCAACATGTTTAGTTAGCATGGGATCAAATGTTTTTTTGAAACACAATTAAGTTTGCATAGTATGTTTGATGGTTTTGTATTTTGAATAAAACTTGATATATGCACCCATTTGTTAGATGAGTTTTTTTCAACAAAGGGTCCCAAAGGGGGCAAAGATGTAGAGAAGACGCCACTTGATAGGAAGGAAGGAGGAAAAATATCATATTTTATGTGCATTTCGATGTTGATTCTGATGAGTTTAATCAACTCATGTAGATGGGACATTTGTTCTTGGGTGGGAAAGCAGTCCAATAGCCTTTAATATTAGAACCATTGTTGCTTCATCAATATTCTAGTATAGCCAATATTCCCGAGCAAGTGAATGATGAGTGGGTAGTGAACTCTTATCCACCTTATCAAAGAGTCATGGGATGGGGAATACCTAAACTTTAGCAACCCTCCCTTGCACCTCAACCTACCGTTGCATCTATTAATTCCTCTTGGAATTTTAAAAATCAAAATGACCTTTTCCCCCTATGACTAAATGAACCCTCGAAGAAAAGGAGAAACACATAATCATTTTTCTCCATTATGAAAATAACTTGAAGTGCTTTATACCTCAACCCACACAAAGAATATAGTTGTAAAGTAAAAAATAAAGGACATGGGTGATATTACTTATTTGAAGATGCTCCCTAAAATTTCTTCATGTTGAAATTCTGGTGGTTTAATGATTTTTTGTTTTGGTTTGAGTTCTTGTCAATTGACTGTGTATCACATTTTGAGTTGACTTGATTCTTCTTGAGGACTATTTATCATATATATTACAAATGTGGATTTTGATGAATTATGAATGCAATGCTACATGCTTTGATTTTGGATTCGCGTAAGTGGTATTTTGTGAGTTGACTTGCTTCTTCAAATGGTTGTGTGTGTGTTTGTATGCGTGTGTGCAAATTTTGATGACTTATTGGGTACATGCTTTACTCTTATTGAGATTAGCATGATTGGTTTATTTGAGATATTTTCAGGAGTAACAAGTGGATATATGTATTGTGATAAAAGATATTTGTTTGTTTATTTATTGATGTATTGCGTGTATTATGAGCATATGGTGATGCATGTCAAAAACTTAAATGTTTTTGTATGAGAATGATGGCATATGGGAGGCATAAGGTTGTGTGAGCTACGGGATTTCACCCCCTCGATGGTTGGTTGATGGTGCCATGTGAAGACAATGTGATATGGGAGGCCTCCCTTTTCTTTGTCTTTTACCTCATATTTCACAATGTTGATTTATTGTGTTGCTTCCACCCACACAAACAAAATTAAAAGTAACCCTTTTTTTTTAAAGGAAAACAAAATAAAATGATAAGAGCCTCCTCACAAACTATTGGTTTATTAATATTAGTATTTATAATCCTCCCTTGTCCATACTTGTCTATTAGATTATATTTTCCTAAAATAGGAGTCATTATTTAATATTGGATCTGCTAGCACCATTGGGTCCACATGGAGTATAAGTGCCACTAGTACCAATCACTAGAGTGTGGAGAACACATATAGAGGTTAACTGCAATTGACTGCACCTTCATGCATCATTTTATGTGCCTCCTAGACCAATCCCTGCAATTTAGGAGCCACTGGGAGTGCCACCACCAACCTCCTTCAGTTGTTGGTAGCTGGTAACAAGTTAAGCTAAGTTATGCTTCAGTTACATTCAGTTAGATGCCCTCCAGTTCATCTAGCGACAGTCTTGCATGGTTGCATGTGGGTAGGTGTCTATTCTCACCTACTTCTCACCTACCACATCAATTAGACTAGTTTAACTGATTATAACTGATTGAGAGACTGAATTAGACAACTGGAGTTAGCTAGTTAGCTCCGATAATGACTTAGACACTTCTAGTTAGCCATGCAATTAGATTGAGTTGGTAGATTCAAATCATATCCACACCATTTGAATTCTCCTTTATGTAACACTGTTGTATACTGTTGGGATAAATGAAGTTTATATTGTACAATTATACTGAGCAATACTTATATGTTTCCTGTGAAATTTGTCTTGTTTAGTGTGTATTATTCATTCCTTTACACTGCATAATAATACAGTTAATTGCACTCATTTCCTAAAGATCAATGACACAATAATTCAAACTTGGTATTAAACCCTCCTGAAGCAAGCAACAAGTCTGTCCATTCTCTATTGTAGACCAGAAGCAGTTGGGTTTCCACATAAGTCCTGCAAAGTGTGCATTGCTAACTCTAGATTCATTCAGAGAAGTCTCTGAATGCATGATGGACCCTGAGAAAGTGTACATGTCGAGATGGGAGGCTTGATTCTCACATAATGTGAATTGTTTTTGTGTTTGCAATGTTTTCTTACATGTGCTACGTATCTTGATTGAAGAAATTGACTGTTCAAAAGGAGAATTGATGGATTCTCAATCTTTCTTACCGCGCATCCTAACACCCTTAAACTATGTTTATTGGAGCGCAGATATGCAGATCTCCTTGCGCAATTTTGGCATGTATAGGATGACCATGGTCCAAGAGACAGAACCTCATCATCCTACTAAGAAAAGCAAGTTTTTGAATCGGTTGGATGAGGGCCTTTGGATTCCTTTGTGCTCACATCTCCAAGGATCTCCTCTTTCATCTTGAGGGATTGAAGAATCCCAAAGAAGCTTGGGAGAAGCTCAAATTCTTGTTTGTCAAGCAATATGAGCTTCGGGGACACATTCTGGAGAACGATCAAATATCATTGCAACCCAGGAGTTTCGATAACATTCAACATTTTTTTACAAAATTTAAGTATGTTGCACTACAGTGTAAGCAATGCAGAATAGAGAGGAAGGATGAGAAACTTGTGCTCTCGGTGCTCAGTGGACTTGGTTCTGAGTATTCTGTCTTCGTCTCTATCTTCCATTCCCAATTGGAATATTCCTTCACTTAATAGCTTTTCCAAGTCTTTAATACAGGAGCAAGATAAGTTGGTCCAAATGGGAGTCCTCCAAAACTCCAAGAACCAAGCTCTTTTGATGTCGGACTCAACCAATGCGCAAGATAAAGGGAAACACAAGGGGAAGGATCCTTAAGCCTCTGATTCGAAGCCAAAAGATAATCACAAGTCTTTCGCTAGAGCCTTGGGTTCCAGAAAAGAAAAGACTAGATGTTCATACTATATGAGAGTCTTTCATCCAAAAATCTAGTGCATGAAGAAGACCCTCGACCAATTGAAAGAAATCCTTGAACATAACAATATTACCCTTCCACAAGGTGCAAAGATGTCTGATGCTAGAGAACATACTGAAGAATTTGAGAGGTGTCATTCCTTGAAGACATGCCTCACTCCATCGAAGGCTTACTTGATATATTATGGAGCATCCAACCACATGGTTGCCTCCAGGGAATCCTTCACCACTTTCACTCTATCAAGAGGACCTGGCACTCATATGGGAGATGAGTCCCAAATACTAGTTGTTGAGAGAGGTTCAATTAAAATCCAGCATGATGAGTTCATTCCCTCTCTTGCAGCAAAGCGAATTGTTAAAGATGAAGAAGAAGCAGAATCTTCAACACAGTCTATTCGAATTTAAGAAAGTCTCCTTGGAGTGACTCGCTCTCCTACTGCTTCAGAATTTTATGACATCTCTGATATATCATCTTCTCATATGGATGATACAGAAGAATACATTCGAATCTATGTTATTGAATAAAAAATCTCCTTCCATTCTATGCAAAAAATTCTCCAGTGATTCTTCAATTTTAAATTATGTGCATAGTTTAGTGGTGATTGTTTCAGAATATGAAGAGGAATTTGATTTCTCTATATCTGATTATGTTGTTGGTGTGCAAATAAGTAATACTTTGGATGTTTTGGAAGAAAGATCAGATTTTAGATGTGATTCATTCACTCTCATTGATCTTGAGCTTCCAGGAAATTCCTACGTGACTAAATGCACTAATACTCAGAGTTTTGAAGAATGAGAAAATTATGCATCGACCATCTTGGTGGAGCACACTCTTGGATCTGATATGAACTTATTTGGATCTGATATGATCTTATTTAGATCTGATCTGATATTGTTTGGTTCGAGTTTTAAGTTTCAAGAGCTTCTATTCATGCTTGTAGTTGTTCTCATCAATTTTGGTGTGAAAAATCAAGTACCGCAAGTCTCTTTCAAACTTGTTGTTGGGGATTTGATGTTAGTTTTCTCTTATAAGGTTGTTGATATTATATTTTGTGAATCATTGGTTATTTCTAAAGCTATATCATATTATGGAGCTCAAGCATTCGCTCTCCATAGTCCCGGGGCTTCTCTACCTTTCTATTTGATCACATGCTCATCTCCTCACATAACTAGTAAAGATGGAGACATTTTGCATTCATTTGGACACTTGCTCCTAACACTTGGAGCTGATGTTACCTCACACGGTTTGAAGTTCAAGGCTTCAATATATTAGTTTCTTTGGTTTTCCTCACATGGTTCGAATTCTCAAGCACTTTTTATCTCTCATCAGTTGATCTCAGTTGCTCTACATGGGTTCAGTTTTCATCTTGCAGTTGTCTATGTTCCTGACTCAGTTGAGCACTTTATTCCTCTTCCAAAGAGGAAAATTCCTTGAGACATATCCATTAGTTTAGAGAGGATCACATACACATATTCATGGTGCTGCTGCACAGAAGAACCATACTGTTGCATAGTGCTGCAAATTGCAGCAGGTGTTTTGCAAGTTATTTCCAAAAGAGGAATATTTTTCTCCTAAAAATAGCTTGTATTCCCTATTCCTGCTTATCTTGAGGGGGGGGTTTCCCATGAGGTTTTCCCCTATTTCCTCAGTTTATTCAGCAGCATTTTTTAATTCATTTAGATTGTAATTGGGTGACTTTTGGCATTCTTGTAAGGTCCCGCAGTTGTGCAAGTTAGGATTAAGGGGGGGTGTTAGGATTTATAATCCTCCCTTGTCCATACTTTTCTATTAGATTATATTTTCCTAACTTAGGATTCATTAATTAATATTGGGTCCACTAGAACCATTGGGTCCACTTGGGCTATTGGTGCCACTAGTACCAATCACTAGAGTGTGGGGAACACATATATAGGTTAACTGCAACTTACTGCACCTTCACGCATGAGTTTATGTGCCTCCTAGATCAATCCCTACAATTTAGGAGCCACTAGGAGTGGTCCGCTAGAACCATTGGGTCCACTTGGGATATTGGTGCCACTAGTACCAGTCACTAGAGTGTGGGGAACACATATATAGGTTAACTGCAACTTACTGCACCTTCATGCATGAGTTTATGTGCCTCCTACATCAATCCCTACAATTTAGGAGCCACTAGGAGTGCCACCACCCAACCTCCTTCAGTTGTTGGTAGTTGGTAACTAGTTAAGCTAAGTTATGCTTCAGTTACATTCAGTTAGATGTCCTCTAGTTCAGTTAGCGCCAGTCTTGCATGGTTGCATGTGGGTAGGCACCTATTCTCACCTACCACATTAGTTAGACTAGTTTAACTGATTATAACCAATTGAGAGGCTGAATTAGACAATTGGAGTTAGCTAGTTAGCTCCGATAATGACTTAGACACTACTAGTTAGCCATGAAGTTAGATTGAGTTGGTAGATTGAATCATATCCACATGATTCGAATTCTCCTTTATGTAACACTATTGTATACTGCTGGGATAAATGAAGTTTATACCATAATTATACTGAGCAATACTTATATGTTTCCTGTGAAATTTGTCTTGTTCAGTGTGTATCATTCATTCCTTTACACTGCATAATAATACAATCTAATTGCACTCATTGCCCAAAGATCAATGGCACAATAATTCAAACAATTAATAGTTAATTAAAATGGTTAGTTGTAATTGATAACTGCGTAAGTGGAAGCATAAAAAGAAGGATTGGAGACTAAATTGGGACCATTATTCTAAGAGAAAAAAAGGCAGTTTTCATTCTCATTCCACACTTTGTTTTTCTACAGGGTTTGACATGTTTGTTGATAGCAGGGGAAGTTCATAAAGTAACAAAGCATGATGAAGTACGGTTGAAATTATCCTTGTGTTTAAAGAGGTATTTTGTTTATCTACACATGCTTGGCGTGGTAGAATTTCCACATCTTTTATCGGTGCTAATTAGTGACATGATATGCAAATTTGAGACTTGAAGCAACATCTTAACTTGTATTTCTCAGGTCCAGACCATGTTTTACTTTATTGCTCTATATATTGGATTGTTCAGAGTACCATCCTACAAATGTCAAGATTTTTTTTAGTTTTCTTTAGTTAAAGCATTCGCAAAGGATTCTAAAACATTATAAGAATAGAAAGGGTTTGGGGAATCTTTTCATTAAAATAAAATAATACTCTTGAACTATGGCATTTTCCCAACATTTTCTCTCTCGTGTCTCTTCAAAACAATTTTATTTCTTTACTTATTTGATATTTACAACTTTTTAATTTAAATACTCCTTTGTTTCTCTGGTTGCAAGTCATGTCGCACTTAGCACTTAATTTCAAGCAGTTGAAGCATGTTTCAAAAGCATAAATATTGTAGAATGAGGATATCTTGTGAATGTTAGCAATTGTAATCAGTTTCAATTTCAATTTATTTATATTTTCAGCATTCATCTTTACTTGTTTTATCTTTGTTAGTATTTCTAGAGTTTAATTAGTATCCTGTAATTTTCATTTAAAAACAGCGAAAAAATATCATATATTAAGAAAATTGAGCAAGAATATCTAATTCTTGGAAATTTAAACAACTAGGGATTTATTGGACACCCTTATGAGGCTTTAAACATAAGGATAACATTATAGTATCTTCTTGTCTAACCTCAAAAGAAGTTAAGTTTGTTGATTTCAAGAAGACCACTTTCGAGATCAACATCTGTATTAGGAATTAACTCCTCAAGATCCAAGGGATGTTAGTGAACCCACTTTAAAAGAGGAATATGTTGGGTTGTCGAACTTGATTTCAAAATAGGTCTCACGTCTTATCCCTAAATTTTCATTGAGTGGGTGGATCAAGTAGAGGAAGAACTATAGATAAACTATGAACCTCCAGATCATGACAAAAGGGATACTACGACAACAAAAGTAAAGAAAAATGAAGTCACTTCATCCACTTTAGCCAATGGTGACAAGAAATAGGAATCTAAATCCAATTTAGTCATGTTTTGTTTTATTTATTTATTGTGCCAACAATTTGTCAAAATATACTCATGTTCTTAAGAAAGTGAAAGGAAGCGAAAATGTAGGAGGAAAAAACAACTTATCACCTCCCAAGTTTGTAATGGGAGGAGAATTGCCTTGAAAGTCAAATTTAGAGTTCTCAAATTCTTATATCTTGAAGATGTCTAATTAGGCTACAACACTATTTAATATAATCCATACTCATTTTTGAAAAAAAATAACATGGTTTTCCTAATTGCTAAAGCTAATTATAGAAATCTTATTTCAACTATAGTTGAATAAGTTATGTAAAAATTTCATTTAATGCAAATGTTCCAAACTCATTTTCTTGGATCACCAAAATTCTTTAGATACTCTATAATTGAAAGAAATTATACCAAACAATGTATGCATATGCATACACATGAGGGAGAATGTGTACAAAATATATTGGGCTGTAACAATAGCACTTTCCTCTAAGTTAAACTTTTTAATAAATTTATAATGAAGTTTGTAAGGGCATGAAATTGCTACAAAATATGGGGAAAAAATTGAATTGTTCAATTAATATAATATGAACATTTGCTCTCTTCTTCCATTGTATATTCACTTTGGCATTTGATCATTCACATTTTATTTCAAAAATTAAATCATAAATGATAAACAAAATATTTCATTAACATTAATTATTGTATATATACAATTTTTTTTTTAAATCCATTAAATAAAGATAGAAATAACTAGCATACCCCCAAAATGGGGGAAATGAAAGGCCGATAAGAATTGATATATGTTGTTAAATGAGAGAAGGTGAAGAAAACGACAATTTAGAGTGGTTAATAAGTCAATCAAGAGTCCAGAATACCTTCCAATTCTCATTTTTTTGACCCCTCCTTACCTCTCCCACTGAAGGTTGCAAATCACCACCAATAAGATTAAGTAAAGTAGAGTTCCCTACTCTATTGGGCTTGATAATTACAACTCATGTTCCTATGTCAATACCCACAATGAAATTACTAAGTTGAAAACCTCTCTCCCGTGATAGCTGAAAGTAACTTCAATAAGCTAAAGAAGAGGTGGCGTGAGTTTAGTAGGTTATGGGAAGTGAAAGTCCACACTACAATCTCTCCATTTTTGTATGCTTCTACAGGATCTTCATCGTTATCTACCGTTTTCCCCTTCCCCTTACTCTTTGTTGTCTCTTTGTTTGCAGCAAAATTTGCTCGATCCTTGACTTTTTTCTACTGAGCCCTACTTCCAGTACACTTAGCAGCTTTTACTTGTTTCTCATATACCTGAAACGTCTTATTGGTGACCTTGTGTTTTTTCTCGTATATGCTCTAAAAATCATAAAAATTACCTCTGTAGAAATGAAGTTTCTCGTTGTGGAAATGAATGATATCAGTTGAAACAAAGTTCAAGAAGTCATGATCATGTGACACGAAAACAAGTTTTTTCTTCCACCTACCCAAATATTATTCTAGCCATAAAACGACTCTAAGATCCAGATGGTTAGTGGATTCATCCAATAATAAAAGGCTCGACTGAATAAACAAAGCTCTTGCCAAGGAGACCCTCATACGCCAACCTCCACTGAAATATTTTGTGGGGAGTTCCTGCATAGATTTCGTGAACCCCAAACCAGCAAATATCTTCTAAGGTTGTTCCCCTGTTGCATCAGATTCAATCTCTTGTGGTTTCTCATAAAAATCAACAAACTTTTCACCATTTCCCATCTCATCATCCATGCCATCTTCTAGAAACAAATCTTGCAACCGCTGAGGATCTTTCCATAGTTTCACCAACTCCCCAACCTGACGACGATGCTAAACAAACAGCTAGACCTGCACTATTTGCAGGTTGGGCCGGAATCCGTAAAAGTTCATGGAGGATAGATCGACGGGGGAGAAGAGCATGATACATGTTAGAATTTGGAGTGTAAAAGGAGTACGAGTTGGAGAAGGATATGCAAGGGGAATTTAGGCGTGACATTGGTATTGATAAGTTGCTTTAGCGCTTCCATGATCTCCCATCGAATCCTTGAACAACTATAGATGAAGCTATTCATCCTCAGAAAAATGGCGCATCGAGTGGTGGTAGGGGAGACCTCCCTCGGTGATGAAGAAGTTGGGCCAGTGAATACTCCAGTTAGGAGGCATTGAATTAAAGCCTCTTGCAACACACTCAGTTGGTTAGTTCTCTTGCTTAAACAACCATTGAATCTAGTGGTCACGCCATAGATATATGTGCCTTCTTTGGCTTTCTCACACACCCACAATGAACATCTCTCAACATGATCTCTGCAATGCCCACTATGATCATCTAGAGCCACTTTCACTTGGGGTCTCCACGTTATGGCCTTATCAGTCCAAATGGTAAGGGGAAGTCTGCTTTGTTGAATTTTTCACAAAGGTGTTCTTCATAAGCTCCTTACCTCGAAATGAAAAGGAAAAGGAATCAATTTTAATGTCTTTAACATTGGCATCGGCCATATCATTTCCATCAAGAACCGTGCTCCTTCTACTTATAACAACAGTGAATGCATCCAAAGTTGCAGAACAGATGCTTGTAGGACATGCAAGCTCACCACAACATGAAACACCGATGAATAATAAGCACGATTTGGAACGGGATGGAGACTTGGAAGTTAAGATCAGTAATAAGCTTCAGTTGCGTTCTGGAAAAGAAGAATTTATTTTTTAAATTTAATAAATACATGGGGCGACTCCTCATTTGCCATCGATAGACGACGAAAGATTGAGTAGAACCGTCCCCTTAATAACACCTTTGGTGTAATTAACTAATTTGATATTTTTAATTTTTTTACGTAAACCTTTTATGAGGTCAGACTAACGAGTAAACTACTTATAAGGGATGGTGTCGAAGTAGGTTCATGAGATCTTCAATATAAGGTCTATGGACTGCATGATATTACTATTGAGTGAGGCATAGCAAGAGACAACCTAAATATAAGACTGTGTAATAGACTATTCGCAGGCATACAAATCCTTTACAAGAAAAAGGCATGTAGAATGCTAAGACAACTTCAAACCCTACCTAAAAGCTATTCAGATCAAGAAAAAAAAAGACACCTTGGAATGACCTATCCAACGGGACTGGGGACTGGGGTAGGAGCCAATGAATAGAACAAACACAATGACTGGCCAATCACATCAGCTATTGACCGACTACCCAAGACACTAAGCTAGATAATAGAACACATTGAACCAATATACTAACCAAGGAACGAGCCTAAAGATAGAACTTTAAAAGTAAATAAAATATATACATACATACATACATACATACATATATATATATATATATATATATATATATATATATATATAACAAAATTTAAATAAGTTACAATATTTAAATAATTAACAACTTTGTTTTTCTTTACCATTTAAATTATCCAAACAATCTAAAGTAATTAGATTAAATATAACCATTAACTTGGTTAACCATAATATTTACACAATCAAACTTCCCTTGCATGCTGGCCACACGGCCCTTTCAGGTAATCCCACCACCCCTCGTGTGAAATTAATGAAAAACAAAATAGTTAAAAATAATAATGAAAACAAAAGGGGTAAACGCATCTTCTCTCGTTTCATTCTCCCAATTTTTGACAAGCTCAACAGCTAAGGAGCTTCGCAAATTGACAACGCACCTAGTAAGATCTCTGCAAATTGACAACACACCTTGTAAGATCTTTGTTTTATGGGGATTCCATTAGTTATATCATGTTTCAGCTCTACTACTAATGGACTTTGAGGTTTGAAGCCCTAGGGACCACCACAACTCACACATCTGTTTATTTGCAAACGAAATTGCTCTATCAATTGTTTATGGAGTCGTAGCCAACTCCTTCCTCCTATAGTCGAGCTTCCTCGGGAAGGTTATGGTCAGTCTTCATAATCGTGATGCATAACCATATTCACACACAAACCGACTGATCCCTGTGAACTACGATAAGAGAATCCAAGGGATTTGGGCCGGTGGGTTCTTTATATATATATATACATATGGGTAGCGTCTGGTTGGTGCCTCCCTTCTTTCACTTTCTACAACATGTTGTCCTCATAGCCCAGAGATATATGCTCTCCTGCAGCTCATCCACACCACTCTCCCCACTTGTTGGGCACAACACAACGCTGAACAATTTCACAGGAGAAGAGCTGGCATGTAACAGAGACATTGGTATCTTTGATAGGGATTTAGACCCAGCATACAATAATATTGTTAGTTATTTAACACTGAGATAGATGATATTCATTAATTAATATAGGTGGTAGCAGGCACAGAGGAAAATTCATTGCTAATTGCGTCCTTTCCAACGTTTAATCTTCCAGCTGTTGCTTTTCCTTCTTATATTTTGACAGCCAAAGTATTCAAACCAACACAAAATAACTTCTAGAAAATCTCTATTGTTGCTACAATTTGTAAATTACTGGGCTAGGTTCGAGTTGCTTTCTAATCTAGGGATTTTATAATGAAAAACATGAAAGAAGAAATCCATAACATGTGGCAGTCTCTGGGCTAGGCATCTATGATATTGAAAGAAGAAATCCATAACATTTGGCAATCCCTGGGCTAGGCGCCTGTGATTCAATAACAGTTCGATTTGGAAGTTTAGAATATGTTGGTTTTACTTTAACCAGCTCAAAAACTCATGAAAATTGTACTGGTGGAGTCTATTTTACTAATGGTTACGCTATTCCATCATTTTGCAGAGCTTAGCACACCATGAAAACGCTTTCTCTGAGATAATTTGCAGTTTTCTGATCAATTTTCTGTAGCACACCATGAATACGTTGAGGCGATTCTCTGATGCGATTTGCAGTTTTCTCATCAATTTTGTGTAGTTACATCCATTCATGGAGGCTATTCCATCCTTTTGTAGAGCTTAGCACACCATGAATATGCTTTCTCGAAGACGATTTGCAATTTTATCATCAATTTTGTGTAGTTACATCAATTCACATAGGTTATTCCATCATTTTGTAGAGCTTAGCACACCATGAATACACTTTCTCTGAGGCGATTTGTAGTTTTCTCATCAATGTTTTCACTTTCACCTGCTAGAGATCATCACTACATCATTACTACAACAACAACAGACGTTCTATGGTGGATTACAGGCATGGCGCCCTTTTTATCTCGAAAATCCATCAAGTTGATGTGGGCATGATGGCTTCGAGGATACAGAGTCGTGGCGAGGAGAATGCTCTCAGGAAGCCACTGGAGTTTCCCTGCATCTCCCAGGGACCAATCGTATACAAAATCCGCTTGCTGACCTGTTGTGAAATCCCAAATCCCCACACCGTATTCGGCACTTAACCCTCTGGAACTAACATAGGCATGACCATCGTTGTTGCTTGCAAGAGCTCCAGCTGAGAAATTATTGTGTTGCTCGCCTTGATGGCACGCCTGGAATCTATGCTGCAACTTTCCTATTCTGGTATTGTTCCTGTTCTGGTATTGAAGCTTTCTTGGGCTTGTCGTTGGGATTCAGAATCCATGGTCCAATCGTAGACATGAACCATGTTCCCTTGTGCTACGCAACATCTTCCATCTGGCGTCGCTCTGATCGCAATGGCATCTCCGTGGCTCGCCCAACCTTTCAACCTTGCATTAGCAGAATCTTCACTCACTAGGCAGAATCTTTGAATCTTTTTATTAATGTTTCCAATACATTAATATTTTAGTTAGACATGGCACCTTTTCATTGGTTCTTGACAGACCGATGAAACTCGGAGACAAACAGCCCCCTAAAAGTTACTTATTTTTGAAAAACAAAAAGCATTCCAATAACATATTAAGGTGTACACAAATAACACAAAGTACTATTTATATTTAAAGTGAAAAGGGGGTAAGGGTAATAAGATTCTAAAACAATTTTAAGAGGAAAAAACATATTCATTATTCATTTAATAAGGTAGATAATTAACTTCGTAGCTAAACAAGGCATTGGTTTGTGTTTGTCTCTGTCAGTCTATGAGCCTTGAGGATGAAAATCACTTTCTCTTAGAGTGCCTTGCTTACACCCACATTAGATCCGAGTTTCATAGTATTTGCTACAATACAAACCTTTATAACCTCCTAACTTGCCAAAACTATAGTGAGCTTGGAAAGCTTCTTAGCAAGCTTTTTAAGCACAGAAACAAGATTTTAAGGTAAATAAAGTTTTTTCCTTCTTAAGGTCCGATAGACCAAAGTTCGTCTCAATGTACATTAATCATTATCATCATCGTTGGTAAGTGGAAAAGAAATATTGAGTTGTTTTATTTATATATATATATTTTTAACTATTTAATAAGGTATGCAATTAAAATAGTAAAAGGAAAAGAAAAATTGAGTTGTTTTAATTTTCTTTTAATAGTTGGTACATTTATAATCTTTCTTTAGTGCATGTTAATTTTGACATTAAACTATTTATTGTTTTGGATTTTTTTATCTTAAATGTTAAATAAAAAATAATAATATGCATTATTGTATAGATATCATTTTAAGTTTTAAATAATTTGCTAACTAAATTAAAAAATAATTAATAAAAAAAATTTAAAAAAAATAAAAATAAAATCTATTGTTTCTTCCCATTCCAATGAAAATGATTGATAAATCAATAGACATTTTATTGATAAAAGTGTAGAGAAAATAAAGCAATGTAAATATTTTTGAGTTTTTAATATATATATATATATTAAAAACTCAAAAATATTTACATTGCTTGAGGAGCCTAAGAGTATGCACGGATGGATTGAGGATCCTAAGAGCGTGTGGGGCTGTATGGAGGAGCCTAAGAGCGTATTTTATCTACACTTCCGGATTTTAAGGGTCCAATTCAATAAACTATTACTATATTCTTGGATGCACTTCCACAACCCTAAGCATAAATCTTCTTAATAAAATTATTAAAATAAAATTAAAAAATAATAAAATTATTTAGAATAGCTTTTGAATAATTAAATAAAGAAATAATAAAATAATTGATCATATAATTAACCAATTTAATATTCAAAATGCACTAAGATATATTTTTATTGTTATATAATTTTATAAAATCATAAAATCATTTTTATTTTAAACCAGCATAGATCCATTTTAAAAAGGATCTATTAAGCGTTAAAAGGGATCAAATCTCTCTAACTACCAACCCCTTTTTTAGAGGAGAAATGTTGAGGAAATGTTAACGGAATGTTCATGGTTTTAATTTGTAGTTTTATATATGTGGTTCTAAGAAGTATATTAAATCTAAATTGAGCCCCCATGTTATTTTTTTATAAAGGACACATGTCATCTGTAGTATTAGTACATAAGGGCTTACACATCTCCCCCTACGCGGCTGTAGAATGCGCCTCTTTGGCCCAATAAACATGGATACTTGAAAAATATATATTAGCTTAAATTGAGCTCCAAATACATAAGTGATAGTGAAAAAAAGTAAACATGCCAACACATTCTCTGAAGTACTAGCCGTGTGAATGTTTTTAATTATTGGTAGTAAGAATGGAACCAAGCTTTAAAATGTAAATTAAATTTTAATATGTTGGTAATGGAAAAAACTGCCAAACACAGATATAAGAGTCCACGCGGCCATTTGGAATCTGGAAAATATTGAGGTGAGAGACTCCAAACACAACAGGCTACTGTTTCATGTAAATTTAAAATTAAATTTTAATATGTTGGTATTGGAAAAACCTGCAAAAAGTAGAGATGACAGTCCACGTGGCCATTTGGAATCTGTAAAACGTTGAGGTGAAAGACTCCAAACACATTAGGTTGTTTCATGTAAATTTAAATTTTTTCACGCTACAAATCCCATGCTCTTATTGGTGTTGTCCAATCTGCAGATCCCCCATGGGAAACCTTGCCACAACAACCGCATCAATGCTTCATATGCATGGAGTTTCAAAAGAAAATGTTTAGTATAGGCTTCTCTCCACCTAATCCTCACTCATGAGTTGATCATTCTTTGTGAACTGACAACTCCTTCCATGTCTTCCCATAATTATTGTTGGCCCCTTCATTTTGAGCAAAGAATGCAGTGCCCCTTATTAGTAAGTGGTTCCTAGTAAATAGGGGATACAACATTATAATAGAAAGGAAATCGTATCGATGAGTTAAAAGTTAAATAGTCGATGAGCTAACCTAAATTGTTCACATAAAACTTATGATTAGCGATCCCTTTACCTTCACATTGTAGACGGTTAAAAAAATACGTAGTGCTCCCTTGCTTTCTCATGGAAGTGAATTAAATCTTATGTGAGCGATCTCCCTTGTGTTCACCTTATTACTAATAAAATAGTAATAAAACATACTAAACATTCCATAATTGGCAGTCCAACTACAGTCACCACAAAGAGAGAGCAATGGACAAACCACTGCCAAAACCTAACGCACGCCAAAGAGAAGAAACTCGCATGTGGAGTTCTAGGTGTTCGTAGCTCGGAATTCTCTGTTTGGTTTTGCAATTAAAACTCAAGAAACATTTTGCAATTAATCCTGGAGTTGGAGATGGAGAATGGCCAGGAGATTACCTGTTCAGATTCTTTTTTTTTTCTTTTTTTTTATGCTTCTCTTTATCAGAGATTCTGGATTTTATTAATTTTTGTGTGTGTTTATATAGCCATTGAATGAAAATACAGGTCTTTTTGTTTTATTAATAGCAGACATAATATTTTTTATTTCTTATTTTTCATTTGTTACAAACCTTACAAATTATGATTCGACAAACGTTACAAGATCTCCATCATACAAGATTAGACAAATGTTACAAGATCTCCCTCATATTATTTTTGACTGACTTAATATGGACAAACGTTACTCTCATACAAGATTCAACGTTACAATATCTCTCTCATACAAGATTCGACAAAGGTTACAAGATCTCCCTCATACTAGGTTGAGATCTCCCTCATACTAGGCTGTAGAGCGCCTCTCAGTGCAATTAAATTGGTCATTGCCTTTAGAGTTTATAATATGTTAAATAATATTTAACAAGATTATTAATAAAGAGCTGGGGAGGCACGCATAGTTGGGATAATCTTCGATTATGGAGGAAACATAGTCACTTCTTACGCATGGGGAATAAGTCATAAATCCAACAACAAAGTGGAATGGTTATCTCTCTACCTTGGCCCAGACTTGGCAGGGCGAAATAAAATCGCCAAATTAATAGTTTTTTGAGATTTGAAGCAGGTTATTCAAAAAATGAGAACGGGTTACAAGCATGACACCACCAATTGTAGAAGAATTTATGATTGCATATGTCACAACAATCCAGATCTTCAAGCCACTTATTATCACATCTTCAGAGGCAATAACGTTGATGAGGATAGGCTGGCCAACCAAGGAGTAAAAAATAAACTGGGTTTGGTTTCTATAAAGGGTCACACCTCTTATCATAAGCATGTTCCCTAAATAAATTATATTTGGGGGTGTAATCTCTAGTCCTCTCGCAAACTTGCCCTTCGTCCACCCCATTGGCACATGAACAACGAGTGTTCTTTGACCTGGCAGCATTGGCCTCGTGGAAGTTTTGATCACATCAAGGCTTTAATGAACCGTCCTTATATATGGTTCTTTGAGGCAAAGATAGGATCGTTGGCACACTTCATGGAAATGTCAAGAGGGATGAATACCTCTCCCCTGCCTCCTGCATTCTTTGTGATTCAGAGGAGCTCAGACATTTGCGCTCTTCTGGTTTTAGCCCTCCTGTGAAACATATTAGTATTTTGTTTGAAGGATTACTCAGAAAGCAGGCTCTCGATTGTGAACCTACTCAAATCCCTAGCAGCTTCAAAGGTGAAGTGCCTTCTCTTGCCTTTCGGCATTCGGAGGAACAGTACAAGCTTCCTACTGCAGTCCATGGTGGTAAGGTTATTTGCGTTGGTCCTTCGTTTCATCCTTTGCAGGAACCCCCTTTTGTTTATTCTACCCCTCTGGTGATAAACAGTGCTCAAGCTTCAATGGCGAATAACCTAGGAAATGCGGACATCAACGACATCAAGGAAACTCTGTCGGATATTAAAACTGGTTTGCGATGGATATATGAGATGGTTGGCACCATTGTGAATGAGAACAGGGCTGCAGCTACAGATGTTAAGTATTTGGCAAACCATATGGGTTGCCACGAGTCAAGAAAAAATGACAATGACCAAGACCTTTGCGATTTGATGGGAATAGAAGATATTATAAAAGAAGAAGTCTAAAAATTGAAAAGCATAAGGGTGAATCCATGAAGATGGGTGTTTATTTTGGGGGGTCTTATGAGAAAATAAATTTGATTTTTTCATGTTTTTCAACTTTGGGCAAACGAAAGTGATATTTTCGTTTAGAATTTCACTTTCAAGTAAAAACAAAACTTTTAGAGAATTATGTTAGCTTTCTATTCATAATTTTTTCAATTTTTTTTATTGAGATTTGATATGTCGTTTCAGAAAATGTTTGACAGTGTGTCCTTATAATGAAAGGATTAAAAAATAGACATGTTTGGTTGCGCCACTAAAATCATTGTTAAACTTGTGTTTTGCAAAAACAAAATATGTTATGACAATCTACACACAATATATTATTACGATGACTATATATTTGTAACCAACGGATCTATACACTAATTATAATATTTATTTGAATTTGATCAATGGAGAAACCTTGTCGATTTTCAACATGTGTTTGGTTGCGCCACTTTTCTCGCAATTGACTATAAAAATTAAAAATTTATGAATACCCTTTTGAAGTAGACACTCCAACTAAGCGCACCATATTTGTTTCAATTTTTTAGGTGGTGTATTTGTAAAGTTATATATTTTTCATTTCACCGCATGTTGAAAGAGATGAAACAAAACTCGACACATGTTAAGAAACAAAAAAAAAATAGTGGATCTCACCTATACACAACAAAATCTATACCTACGGAAAGTAGATTCAATGACGAAACTAATGGTATCAAGTCCGACAGCCGATTTGTAGTGTAAGGCATCCATTTTACCTTCCGAAAATGGAGCAACCTGAAAATTTTGCAGGTTTTTTGTCGCAGAGGTTATTCGGCCGAATAATGGTTCGGCCAAACAATTATTCGGTCGAACAATGTTTTTCCGTTACGGAACCGTTATTTACAATGCAAACGTTAAAAAAAAACGTTGACTAAAAAAAATTTCATCTGTCGTTTTTTTTTAGCTCGTTTTTTTCTAATTATCTACCATCAATGGTTGGTTATCTATTCATCAACTATAAGTTATCCATTCACGACAGTAAACAATAATAATACATTACAATTTATTATATTACTAACACACCCACGAACAAAACATGTACTCTTCAAGAAGATACACTAGGCTTAATATATCCCTTGTCTATAGCAACTCATGTAATTGTATTGTTCATTTCGTTAATTCTAGGATACTCTTATGATATGGAGCTCATGATACTAGTGTTGAAAACGACATTAAATCTATGTTAAAATCTAAATATCGTTTAGGTGGTAATACTGATATCTTATCACAAAATACAACTTCAAATTCCTTTAAAATAGGAAATTGTTCTAATTCCATTTTTTATTTTTTGGGCTCAAATTCTTTAATTTTGATGCCATAAAGTTGACACCCTTTCCTAATACACTTTTTACATTGTAGTGCTGAAATTTTTCGTGTAGATAAAGGTCTATAAATTTCATTCATTGTATGATACTTATCTTCCTCATCCACACTACTAAAATTTTTATGCAAATAGTCGATAACATCTTTATGAGATTCTAGCCAATCCATACCTATCAAAATGTCATAGGATCCCAGGAGAAGTATATTTAAATTAACTAAGGTATCCAAGTCATTAAAACCTAATAATAAATCTTTAACTATCTTCGCAAATTTCATTTTTACCTTTGTCGCCAGCTATACCAACCATATATTTTTTTGTTTTTCTTTACTAAGTTTACACTTTTCAACTATTTTTGATGCAAAGTAACTTAAACTAGACCCTGAATCGATAAGTATTGAAACATGTATGTTCAAAACTTTACCTTCTACTTCCAACATGGTGGATTGATGGTCCACCTATTGATATTCCAAAGAAACATTAACTATAGGGATATTCCGAACTATGTCATTCACAGTACAAGCGTCCTGCAACGTGCTTACAGGTTACTATTCCATCCTCCAGTAGAAGTTTCGATACTCTTTACCCCATTGCTATTGGTTGAACCTCACATGTTGTAATTTTTATCAGTATGCCCTCTTGTTCATTTTTCAAAAGGTGTGGGTTTAAATCTTTTCCTACGTTGATCAATCTTTTCAATTTTTTTTTATTTTTTCAACTTCTACTCAATTTGGATATTTGCTTAAACAAATGGTAGCACAACTAGGCCTTTTTAATTGCTTCATCCATTATTGAAGAATTTCAAACCCAATATTTTCCTTATACACTAGGGGTAAACCACTGATAAAACTGTATACCTTAGTTTTTTCAACTCTTAGATATGGTACATAGCGTTGTAAATTTACAAACTCAGTTACAAATTCTTCTATGGTTAACAATCTTAGTCTCAAATCATTGAATTATTGAGCTTTCTCATCATAATATCGTTCTGACATATACATTTTTTCAATAATTTTTAAAAAAAATTTCAACTCAACTCTTTACTACATATGCTACTGACACTCTTAACCTCCTTCAACCATGGAGCATATTTAACAACCAAGATTCTATCACTTCCTCAAATTCTCCATCAAACATGAAAAGCCTTAACTTTTTGAATTCTCCCTGTAACTCTACACGTCCTTTTTTTTGTTTTCCATTATCCATTTCATCACCTTTCTTTAAATCCTCAGGGGTTATATAGAAATGCTATTTGTAGTTTGTTTTTTTGTGGTGTTCATTTTCTTTTCTTGTAAGGAACATAAAATAAATATAATAATTAAATTGATAATATTACCTTAGTATAAAAAATATTAAAATTTAAAATTAAGTTGCTAATTACCTTAATAATAAAAAATATTTCTATCAAAACTTTCTAACAATTCTAACATTCTCAAGTTCTCAACACTACATCTACAATCATACATTAACTAACTTTTATATATTTGCACCTATCAAAACTTCTTAACATTTTGAACATTTCCTAACATTCATTCATATATTTACACCTATTAAAACTACCTGACATTCATTCATATATTTACACCTATCAAAACATTCTCTTTTAACATTCTCCCATTTCCACATTCACTCCTAACATGACATTCCCCATATATTCATTCTTAAAATTAACATTCCCCTATATTCATTGTTACATTCAAATATTTGCACCTATCAAAACTTCTTAACATCCTAACATTTATTAAGATTCATTCATATATTTGCACCTAACATTTCCTAACATTTATTTCAAACATTCATATATTTACACCTATCAAAACTTCCTGACATTAACTTCCTAATATTTCTAACATTAACATTTTCATATTCATTCTGACTATATTCATTCATAAATTAGATTGCACTTATCAAATCATTCATTCATAACATTAACATTTCCATATTCATTCCTCATATATTCATTATTAACATTAGATTGTACTTATCAAAGCATTCACTCCTAACATTCTCATATTTCCACATTCACTCCTAACATTACACCTATCAACACTTCCTACCATTCCTAATATTCCTAACATTAACATGTCCATATTCATTCTCCATATATTCATTATTAATATTACATTGCACTTATCAAAGCATTCACTCCTAACATTGCACTTGTCAAAACATTCACTCCTAACATTCCCACATTAACTAACTTTCATATCCATTCCCCATATATTCATTCTTAACATTAAATTGCACTTATCAAAGCATTCACTCCTAACATTCCCCTATTTCAACATTCACTCCTAATATTACACCTATCAAAACATTCACTCCTAACATTCACTCCTAACATTCCCACATTCACTCCTAATATTCCCCTATTCCTATATTCACCCCTAACATTGCACCTATCAAAACTTTCTAACATTCATAACATTAACATTTCCATATCCATTCCCCATATATTCATTCTTAACATTAAATTGCACTTATCAAAGCATTCACTCCTAACATTCCCCTATTTCAACATTCACTCATAATATTCTCCTAACATTCCTCTATTCCTACATTCACCCCTAACATTGCACCTATCAAAACTTCCTAACATTCATAACATTAAAATTTTCATATCCATTCCCATATATTCATTCTTAACATTAGATTGCACTTATCAAAGCATTCACTCCTAACATTCCCCTATTTCCACATTCACTTCTAACATTACACCTATCAAAACATTCACTCCTAACATTCTCCCATTCCTACATTCACCCCTAACATTGCACCTATCAAAACTTCCTAACATTCATAACATTAACATTTCCATATTCATTCTTCATATATTCATTCTTAACATTAGATTGCACTTATCAAAGCATTCACTCCTAACATTAGATTGCACCTATCAAAACTTCATTACATATCTATCACTCTCAACTTCTCAACAAAAAATATTAGTTTAATAAATTACATGCATTCATATATTTGCACCTATCAAAACTTCTTAACATTCTTAACATTTACATATACATGTATATAATCCCAAAAACAATATATAAGGTCAATGCACATTTATATAATCCAAAAAAACAATCATGAACATGTAATATAAATGTACATGTATATTATAATAATAAAAAAGCATGTACATGTGAGTTCAATATACATGTATGTAATCCAAAAATTATGTACATGTGAGTTCAAAGTACATGTATATAATCCAAAAATTAAGCTCCTCCATGTCCAAGTCAACTACAACATATATATCTACATAAAAAAACAATGTAAATAATTCTCTAAATAGAAGTCCACCACTATCCTCGACCAGGGTCTTCCCTTGGACTCATAACAATCTGCCACATGTATAAAAATAGATTATGAATAACATAAATTATTTAAAAAACTTTAAACCAAAATCAAAACATTAAAATATTAAACTAATATATCGAAAAACAATTCAATTATCAACAAAATTACCTCCAATTCTCTATCATCCAACAAAGTCTTCTCTTTGCCTCTAAAAGGTGGAGTAGACCCAAGCTACAACATGTATAAAAACAATTTATAAATCTTACAAATTATTTAAACTATTTAAACATATATATCAAAAAAAAAAATCAATTATGAACACAATTACCTCGGTGCCAATATCCACATCCATCAAAGAACCTATATCTTCACCTCCAATTTCAATATGTTCTCTTTCCTTAAAATTTAAATTTTGTTAATAAATAATTCATAGTAAAAGTAAAAAATATTAAGCTTAGCAATTAACTTAAAAAACAAAAAAAATAAAACATTAGCTCAAAATAGATGAAAAATCATCTAAAAAGTTCAAATCTAATGAAACCTGCATAAATAAGTCAAATTAACAATAAGATACATAGTTAAATTTAAAAACAAAACAAAAAAATATTTCAAACTTAAATATAAACATGTAAATTTTAAATATACCTCTCCAATATGCTCTTCTACATTTCCAGCATTTTGACTAGTGGAGACTCTAAAATTATGTTCATTTAACAATCGAGAAAATTGAAAACAATAAACATTTATGTAATGTATTTATTACTATACATCAAAAAATAATTTATCATACATAGATATAATGTAACTAAAAGTTTAATTCATAATGAATAAAAAAAATAATGGATTGAAAGTACACAAACCTCTCCTATGCTTGAGGTGTCATTAGATATTCTATCCGAAGCTATATTACGACAAAGCTTCGCATAGGCCTTTAAATCTTCAATGCCCATACAATCCAACTCATCATCCATTTTGTATACAAAATTTTGTCGAATAATAGCACGAGCCTTCTCTTGACTCAATCCAACATCAACTCCTACAAAAGCCGAAGTCAAACCTTCGGCAACATTATGCCTTGCAGTTGTCCCAATTGTGATGTGGGCTCCGTCTCTGATTGATAAGTCACAAGCCTAGGTGGATGAAATATTGGAGGTGGAGGTCGAAGAGTACTAGGATCTCCAGGGGCACCTTTTCGATTGTATATCCTCCCCTTTCCAACTCCATAAAACTCGGAATGAATATCAATATAGACTGGCTTCATTCCTAAAAAAAACTTAGCATAAAAAACCTAGCAAAATAATTAGGAACCTCATCGTTCCATGGCAACCGACCATAGGCTGCAAGAAACCGATCATATAAAAAATGTGCAAGTTCAGGGTGCTTAAAATATTGCACTTTCAATGCTTTTTGCTTTAGGCCCTCTTTTAAGTTGAACATTGAGTTGGCATGTTCTTTAGTCACCATTTCCTTCACAACAGCCCACTTATATGGACCCATCACTTTTTCCTTTCTTCTTTGCATCAAGGCAACAAAACCATCTATTGTTGGTCCAAGATCTTCATATATCTCAATGAATTTTTGTAAAGATAACAAAATCATCTCTATACTTTGTTTGTTCTCTGGAGTGAGATCCAAACTAGAAAGATCATTTTGCAGCTTGTCATAGTGAGCCCTACAACTTTCAAGAGTTGTTTGTTGAAGCCCACTTTCCCATGGAATCTCATTAGGTAAATCTAATGGATAGGTCGTAATGGGCGTACAACCCTTAGCTAGCTGGACATATTTCATCCTTGCTCGACCTTCGCCACCCTGTGTATGATGACGAGCCTCTTGCAAGCCTTGCTCTGTTTCCACACTTGTCTCCCGCACAGAAGGTCGAGATCCACGTTCACCCATAGATGATAAAGGGAAATCATCTCTACCATTATCACTACGTCGATGATCAGATGAATGTGAAATATACAATAGGCTCGAGTCTCGAGATGAAGTCGACAATCTTCGGTTTTCATTTTGGACACCGACTCCCGAAGAATGTGATGACCTCCTATGCTTCTGTCTCAAAGGTGGCTCTCTCTCCATTGGATATGATATTTACAAATTTACACATATATCAATTTCTATATGTAAAATTAATCAACTTCAAAGATCTAGCTACTATTAAAATTAAGCTTTCAATGTAATATAAATAGAAAATACAAAGGTGGTGTGAAAAAATAACATATATAAAGACAATGAAGCTTCTTCGTGATAAGAAAGATCCCTAAATCCACTAAATACAATGGTATATGATGGTTGTTAAGCATGTTGTATAACATTTTGACCCTGACACATGTCAATCACTAAGGGCCTAACCTTCTACACGTTAATTAATCAACTTCAATGGCCTAGCAACTGTAAAAACTAATATTTCAATAAAAACCTAGATATCACTAATATTATTTTAATAGTTATTTAATTACATGTGCATGAACTCCATTTTGCTAAGTATAAAATATAGTCTAAGGCAAGTGCAAGTACTTACCTACTCTCAGAGGAAACACACTACTACTGGCTACTAGCTACCTAGTCATTATAGACTTGTTAGTGAAAGCATCACTATTAAATATACATAGAGCTTCTTTTTCTTCAACTGAACTTAAACCGTAGGTGAATCAGCTAGCTCATCCCTGAATCTCATAGAGAGAAAGTATTTCTAGATTATTCCTTGCCTTCTCTTCGTTTATCATCTTTAAATACTTCCACTTCCCTTCTTCTAGGCTCTGGAGTGTTTACAATGAATTATATATCCTAGTGCCTCTAGTTGTATAAAGCAATGAAGCGTTTAGGGACTGACTACATGCACATAAACTTGTCTTTATCTATCTAACATTTTCTCTCTATGTTTCAGAAAAGTATGAAATGGCAATGTTACTTAATGCAATGCATCATGGACTAAGATACTCATAATGTGCCATGAGACTTATACTTCAGCTATTAGTTGTATGGACTAGAGCAAATAGTAGAGGTTAAGAACAAAACTATATAGTTATTACACTATAGCTGAAGTTGTAACACAGGGTAGTAAAATGAAAAAGTTTTGAAATCATGTTCCCTACCAACGAAAAAACATACAGAAATAAATTGTTTACTTAGGGGCTTGATCAACTCTGTCCATATGGACAAAGCTCATCAACTCTGTCCAAATGGACAGAGCAGACCAGCTTTGTCTATTTGTACAGAGCTGATCAGAACTATCCATTTGAACAGAGCTGCAACCTGTACAGTCTTAAATGTCTATATGTCTCAAATATAATTTAAAGATGCTACATACAGGTGTAGTTATTTAAGCCTACATAACCATGGATTTTTTAGACAGAGCTCTTTAAATATTCTATATTCATGTACATAGAAAATAAAACTAAGCTAATTAAAAAATTATGGACTTTTTTTTAAACTGAGCTATCTAAATATTCTGTAAAATTTCATGTACATTGGTAACAAGAATAAGCTAATTAAAAAATATAGAAACAAAAAAAACATTAACAGATTTAAAGTTTTATATTGAATTTTATTTAATTAAAATAGTATAAAATAAGTAAAGCTATCCAAATGGGCAGAGATGTTCAACTCTGTCCAAATGGACAGAGCTATTCAACTGTCATATATATTGCTTTCAACTGTCATATAAATTGTTTACATAGGGTCTTGATTAGCTCTGTCCATATGAACAGAGTTGATCAGCACTATCCATCTGGACAAAGCTGTTCAACTCTGTCTATATGGACAGAGCCGATCAACTCTGTCCAAATGAACAAAGCAAACCAGCTCTGTCCATTTGTTCATAGCTGAGTAAAAATGAGAATAAATATAAGCTAATCAAGAAATATATTAACAGAAAATACATTAACAGATTTCAACATTTATGTTAAATTTTGTTTAGATAAAATCATTTAAAGTAAGCAAACTGTCCAAATTGGAAGAGCTCAACTCTGCGCAAATAGGCAGAGCTGTTCAACTCTACCTTTACTACCATTGTAATTATGTCATTACTAAAATGATATGAAACAAGCACATAACAATTTATACAATCCCTTAATAATATTAATATAATAGCTCAAATGGCTTACCTCACAGCCAAGAGCCAGCACAAGAAGACCACACCAAGAGAAGACCACGTACACGTTGACGGAAAGATCTCCACGTGGGACAAACCTCCACGACCTCTACGTCGAACAGAGCTCCACACCCTCCACACCGAACAGACCTAAACGCCGAATAGAACTCCACGATGCAGGGTGCCAAGATGGTGGATACACACGTCAGACAGATGGGTGACGTAGACAAGGATGAGACAGGTGGCAAGCCATGTGGCAAAACGAGACGAGTGGGATGACGGGTGGCTGGACAATGACAACTCGCTATGGGCCAAACAACGAAAATGGGCCTGCAGCTGAGCTTATATAATAAAAAATTATTCGGCCGAATAATTGTTCGGCCAAATAACTATTCGGCCGAATAATTACTGAAGTGCCGAAAAAAATTACCGATCGACAATCTGCTCCGCCAAATTAAACGGTTACCGTTAAAGTTTATTCGGCCGAATAAATGATTAGTTATTCGGCCAAAAAACTATAAATATTCGACCGAATAACTTAATTATTCGGCCGAATAAATATAGTTATTCGGCCAAATAACTCACGCTATGTTGGTTTGGCACCCGATTCTCACGGAAGTGTTACCCAACTTCAAGTTTTCACCCATAAATCAGTGTAGCCATTGCCAGGAAACTTTAGGCAAAGGAGGTCAACAAATGAAAGGAATTTCGGTAGTTCAATCGGTCCGTGGGTTAGAAGGCAAGAAAAAATAGGTTTCTTTATCATGCTCTCTATATGTTTTTTGTGTTTTGTTAAATGGTCACTTTGTCAAACTATACCCTTTAATGGGTTTAAGTTATTTCAGAAATTACACAAGATCCATATATATTTTAGTTATTTCAATTTCTCTTATTTAGAGCAGTTTGAAACTGTGACAACTTTTTTTTGTAAGGATGGTTGTGCTCAGTTTTTATATATATATATATAAACCTTTCTTTGGTTTAAAAAAAAAAGATTATTAATAAAGAGAATGAAGTCATTATCAAATGAATTTGATGATGTAAGATAATTAACTTGGTTAAAACTTTAATTTATTTGTATATTGATTGTAAATATCAAAACAGGTAAAAAGCATATTTATTACAATTATTGAATATAATTTATGAACTAATTAATGGATAAAATTTGAGCAATTGATGGATCTTTGTTGATTTTAAAAGAAGTCAACTAGCACAACCACATTTTTATAGTTATCCTTTTATGGTATAACATAAACATTAAACTAATTAATATAAATATAAAACAAATACTATTTAATAAAAAATAAAACATAATTTGATATAAAAACAAACAAACAAAAACGAATATTCATTTAACTAAAGCTTATTTAAATCTTAGCCAAGATGCATTTAAGCATAACAAGATACCACGACCTTAAAATAAATCTTGGCTATATATTTATTAGAGCAAGAATAATCTTTTCAATTCATTAAAAAAAATCCAAAATCTCAAAAAATATCTAAACACCTATCTATATAATTAATCAAATTCAAAAGAATGCATCAAATAATCAAGACTTATATTCTCCTTCAAAGAATCTAAATCTAAATCTCTTTTTCATCCGGCTTAGGAACATTTTGTCTTGAGAGACTATTATTATACATCATCGCCTTCATAACAATTCCATCCAATAATAGCTCTTTGGCGCAAATCGTCAAAACAACTAGAATTGAAAATCGTCTTAAAGAAATTCGATTTTTTCACATTTTACACTCAGATGCCAAAGCAGACCAATTGGCCAAGAGTTAAATGAAATGAAATTAATGGTTTTTTTAAAGATAATTAACTTTGGCTCTAGAGCTTAATTTATTTAATTTATCTATATATTGATGTAAATAGCAAAATAGGTTGAAGGTAAGCTAAATGGTTACTAGGAGTAGAGGTCTGGTGGTTTGTTGGTTGCACTTGTTTTTGTTCATCATAGTTTGTGTGTACCCTGAAACATGGGCTGCGGGGGGGGAGGGTTTTCTCTATAACTCTTGGGTTTCTAGCTACTGGTTGACGGCCACACTGGTTCACAGCTCTATTACCGTGCCTGTGTCTCCCTTTATTTGCTTCGACCAGCTGCATGTGTAGTGTTTTTACTGTCTTGTTAAGGGGTAGCTGCAAGCTGTAACCGGTTCTTGAACGTAGTGCTGGTGGTCCGGACTTGGACTGTCACCTTTTGTGGTTAGCGTCAGGGTGCTCTCTCATTTGTCCTGTATGTTCTTTTGATGTTTTGACCGGCAGCCTGTGATGGGTTTATTCTTGAGTGGGTTGTGACCGGCGGCCTGTGGAGGGTTTTTATTGTCCTTGTTTCGGGGCTGCGACTGACTGTGAGGGGTTTTTTTATTGTCTTTGTTTCGAGGCTGCGACTGGCCGCGACAGGTCTGCCTTGGACTGGCCACCACCCTAGAGGCTATCTTCATGAACGTTTTGTACTCCTGTTTATTAGGGTTTCTGGCAAACTTCTATGAACCGTGATTTGGTCTGTCACCTCGGACTGTTCAGTGGTATCTATTGTAGTCAGCGTTTGGGGAGATCATCATTTGGCTTGGATGCGGATTTGATGGGCCTTGTGTCTCCCAGTTGACTTTGGCATCATTGGACAGGTTCACGGGTTCTGCGCTTCTGTGGCGACCAGGTATTCTCCGACATTGTTCTATCCGACCATGTTGTTTTATGATTGTTTTTTGTATCAGGTCTTGGGCATGGTATAAGCTCCTCTACGTAGAGATTATGGGTATTTTCATACCGACCACCCCACACGGAGTTCACTCTTTACCCTGAGAGTTAGTACCAACCATGTGCAAAAAAGTGGGAAATTGTTTTTAGTTCTATCGGGTGTTTTTTGGCAAGATTTGATGTCCTTGACCGACTTGGGCTTGTCGTTTATCTTCTATGTCTCTAGCCTGTCTTGTTTTCCTCTGCGGAGGGTGTGTTTTTCTTTGTTGCGTCTTACCTTACCTGGGTTGGGCTCTAGTAGGGTCCCCCCGTGAACTGTTTGATCTACTGCTGCTTTCCTTTGATTGTGGGGTCACCCTGTTGGGGGTTTTATGTTATGTCGTCCCTGGTTAACCCTTCTGCGCCATCAGTGGGTGGTGTGGGTTCCTTGTTCTCATGTTCCCTTCTCTCGGGTCGTACTCGCTGAAAGGCAAAGGCCCTCAAGGCTCTAGGGGAGAAACATAGGTTTGTGCTGGGGCATGATGTCTTTGTGGACAAGGTGGAAACCCTTTGTTGTAGAGCCCTCCTTGGGTGTTTGGAGTATGTGTCATTGTCTAAGGAATATTGGGTTCGGTGGGCGATTGAACACTGGAAACTTATCATAAACTATGTGCCCACTATTAGCCTTCTGGCAAATAACTGGCTGGTCATTGTATTTATTGAAGAATCCAATGCAACCCGTATCCTGGAGACTCTATGGACCATTCAACAGGATTCATTGGTTCTTCGCCATTGGCATTCAGCTTTTGATCTCCTCAAAGAGAGAGCCATTATTCGCCACCTTTGGGTGCTTCTTCCAGCCCTTCCCTTTCCCCTATGGAATAAAGACATTCTTATAGGGTTAGCCAACTCCATTGGGCGGTTCGTGGCCCTTGAAAGGGATTTTCACTCGATCTTTGACAAAAGGACTGCGAAAATCCTGGTGGAACTTGATATTTCTAAGGGTCTTCTCCCTAAGATTGACATTGTATGTGGTAACAAGGTCATTAACCATAAACTTGACTACCTAAACATGCCATTCTGCTGTAACTACTGTCATGAGACCGGTCATCTTTGAAGCTCATGTTCTCTCCTCCGTAGGGGTTGTCTGACTGAAAAAGGTTTTGACCTTAGCATTGGTTATGATTCACCTTATCCTGATGGTTGCTCTTCTCCTGGCGAGCCCTCTAAAACCATACCTGAAGCTATTTATGTGTCTTCTTCTCCCACTCTCTATGAAGATCTGTCAAAGGGTGAACTAAACTATACTAAAGATGTTGAAGCTTGTGCTCTACTCTCTCATCCATTGGCTTCCATTACTACAAATCCATTGCTTCCTCCTCCTCCCGTTCCTGATAACATGCATGAGGTGGGGCCACCTCCCTTCACACTGGATCACTTTCCCTCCCTCCCTACCTCATCTGCTCCCCCTTCTGATATCTCACCTATCTTGAGTCTGTCTCCAATCTTACAGACTTCTAGTCTCACAGCTGAACCTGCTTTTCTGGACCCCTCTCTATCTTTTCTGATAAAGAACCGATCTCACCTTCTACTCTCCCTTTGGAATCCATTCGCTATAAAAATGTAACGATTCATAAGGCTAAGAAGAACCCTGCCAAGTCCCTCTCTGAGTCGAAGGACATGTTGGGGTCTTACACTCCTATTTCTACTAGGTTAAAGATTGCTGCTAGACAGCCCCGATCCTCTCCCTCCTCATCTCAGGTCCTTAGAGCAACCCCACCTGCAGCGATTGGTTACCCATGAATATCTGGGGTTTTGGAGGGCTTGCCAAACAAAAAGCTCTCAACTCTCTGTTCTTTGACTTAAACCCTGACATGATTTTATTGCAAGAGACTATGTGTACTTCCTACCAATCCCTTCTCATGTTTTCTAGATACAAGCTGGGTTGGGAGTTATGTGCTATTGATGCTTCGGGGCTCTCTGGGGGGCTCCTTGCTAGTTGGAACCCCCTCCTTGTCCACTATAAAGCCTTCTCATCCTTTGCAGGCATCATTCTCAAAGCTTGTGTTAAAGGACTCTCAAAAAGTCTTACCATCTTTAATTGCTATGGTCCTTATTCTCAGAGTACCGTGTTTTGGGACAATGTTCAGCTGGTTGGCCTTCTTGCTCTACCAAATTTGCTCTTAGATGGGGACCTAAATTTTACAATATCCTCTTCTGAAATCTAGGGTCAAAAACCTAGAATTGATCCCTTGACTTCCTATTTCTCCCATCTGATTTCTAGCAATAATCTTGTTGATCTTTGCATGAGCTGTCCTGGTCTTACTTGGAGGAATGGACATGCTGGGGAGGAGGGTATCAGTAAAATACTGGATCGTTTCTTATCTTCAACCCTTCTTCTTCCCAGTCTTGCCTACTTCAGGTCTTGGGCATCTCCTTCTGAGGTGTCAGACCATTACCCTATTTGTCTGGAGTGGGGTCATAGACCTGTAATACAATGTTACCCCTTCAAATTTAATAAAGCTTGGCTCCTGGATGATGACTTTCCCCCTCTGGTCGAGTCATCCTAGAAGGTTCCCTTGGATCTAGGCCCCACTAATCCCTTGGATTCTCTCTCGGGGAAGTTAAAACGCCTCAAGGTTGTTGTCAAAGGCTAGGAAAGGAAGAAAAACTGTGATAGGAGACATTTGCTCTTGGAGATTAATGAGGAGATCTCTCACCTCCTAACAAAGGACTTGGGATTCTGTCAGCTTTAGAGGCAGGTAGACTGAAAGAACTTCATGAGAAAAAGGTTTTATCTTGGCACATGAGGTGACTACCCAAAGACTTAAAAGAGGAGTCCTTTGGCTAAAAGAAGGGGATGCCAACACAAAATTCTTTCATGCTTATGCTTCAGCAAGAAGGAACTCCAATGCTATCTGGTCCCTTAAAGATACTTATGGTAACCTTGCTTCTGAAGATTCTGCCTTGAAAAAGATGGCGGAAAAACACTTCAGTGAGGTTTTCATGGATGATGGGTCTACAAATATTGTGGATCGAAGCTTATTAAGTTGTTTCTGACCTTTATCCTGGATGAAGAGGTTAACTGCTTCCTTGAGCCCATTACTATTCAGGAAGTTGAAGCAGTTTTAAAGGGGTTCAAGAAGGACAAAAGTCCCGAGCCTGATGGCTGGCCGGTTGAGTTTTTCTTGGCTATTTTTTGACCTGCTTGGTGAGGAGCTTACATCTGCAGCTGAACAAGCTAGAATTGAGGGATATGTTCCTAGCTCGGTTAACTCGACTTTTTTGACCCTGATACCTAAGTGTGAAAAGCCCTCTACCTTCGCAGACTTCCGACCTATTTCCCTTTGTAACCTTATCTACAAGGTCATATCGAAAATTGCTGCGACCCGTCTCAAGCCTTTATTGAATAGGGCCATCTCCTCCCAACAATTTGGTTGTTTAAAGGACTGTCAGATCACTGAACCTATAGGCATTACCCAGGAAGTTCTACACTCCATCAAAGCCAAAAACTCTAGCGTCTGTTACCACCTAAGTTGTACTTAGTGGTTTTCTATCAAGTGAGCCTGGTGAACCGGATAGGGATAACTTGTTCGGACTTCAGAGAGCCTTCAGTCTTGCTNGTCCTTGTATTGAAGCTGGATTTAGTCAAAGCCTTTGATAGGGTCAACTGGATTTTTCTGAGACTAGTGCTCCTTCAAATAGGCATCCCTCTTATTGGTGTTAACTGGATAAGGGGTTGTGTCACGAGCCCCTGTTTTGTTGTCCTTATAAATGGAACCCCATTGGATTTCTTCCCAGCCTCAAGGGGAATTCGGCAAGGTTGTTCCCTCTCCCCTCTTTTATTCATCTTGATCATTGAGAGCCTCAGCAGACTCATTATTGATGCACATCAGAAGGGTCTCATTAATGGTTTTCAGTTCTCCCCGAGCCTGTCAGTTACTCATTTACTTTTTGTTGATGATGTAATTCTGTTCGGAATGGGAACTGTCCAAGAATGGGGGGCTTTCAAAGATGTATTGGACCTCTTCTGTTCTGCGACAGGCATGTTGGTAAGTATGGAAAAATCCTCCTTTCTGTATCATAATGTGGATGAAGAGATTAGGAGGCAAATTGCTCAGTTTCTCCCTTATAATATGGCCCCTATCGACTCTGGGTTTAAATACCTGAGTTATAGATTAAAACCGATGGGATATTGGGTATCTGACTGGCATTGGATGGTGGAGATGTTTGAGAAGAAAATAAACTGCTGGAATTACAGATTCCTCTCTCTGGGTGGTCGTCTAATCCTTATCAATTATGTTCTTATGGGGATTGGAGTGTACTGGTTTGCTCTGGCTAGATGCCCCAATTCTATTCTCAATGCATTGAGACGTTTAATTTTTAATTTTCTGTGGGGCAAATCTGATGGCCATCATCGTTTTCATTTGGCAAAATAGAAATCTATTTCTGCTCTGTTTGAATTTGGTGGCTAGGACATTAAGAACCTCGAATGGTTCGGCATATCCCTTCGGCTGAAGAACCTGTGGCAGGTATTGAAGGGTCATGGCATTTGGAGCCAAATTATTGCACATAAATATCTCAGGAATAGACCCTTGGAGGACTGGATTCATGCCAAGAATTTCTTGGTTTTAGGCACCTCATATTTCTGGAATGAGTTTATCAGAATCATGGAATAGATTACGTGTAAGCTGGGCTGGAAGGTGGGTGATGGACTCAAAATTCGCCTTGGAGTGGATCCGATCACGGGTATGGAATCCTCTTACATCCTCCCAGTCGATCTTAGAGATTATCTGGTTGATTATGGGATAACATGCTTGGCCCAGGCAAGGAAACATGATGACCTTGTTGTTGGCTATAATGGATGGTTATCAGCACTGGATCTAGACCTGGGAGGCGAATGGGCTAGACTGTGGACATCCTTTGTTAAAGGTCTCTCTCTCGGTGGAATAAGAATTGGGGATTTTGAGGATACTCTTCTATGGTTGTTTGATAAGGTCTCAGGTAAGGTTTCTACGAATAAAGCTTATGAGCTTATCATATCGGATCTCTTGCCCCCTCCTTCTGACTGTGTCATTTCACAGATCTAGCACTTTAACATCCCTCAAAAACTGAAGTGCTTTATTTGGTTGGTTTTCTTTGGCAAAATAAATACATGGGATAACCTCTGCATTAGAGGCTGGCTCGGTCCAAACAGGTGTTGCCTATGTAAGGAGGAAGCTGAATCTATTGACCATCTGTTTGTTACTTGTCCCTTTGCCCGTGAGGTTCTGGTACACTTGGAATATATCACTGACTCTCGGGTGGACTGGTCTTTGCCATCCCTGGCTGGAAATATCTTCAATTGGCTGGGATTTGACAGGATGCCTTCTTATTTTCCTTTCTGGTTTATCTGAAACCTTTGGAAGTCTAGAAACAGCTACATTTTTTATAACAAAGAGCTAGATATCCCCTATCTCTGTCATAAGATTATTTCTGATAATTTATCTTACCCGGTACTTCTTGCAAATGGATCAAAGGTCAGGATTATCGAGGATCCTCCATCTAAACTATATCCAATGGCTTTTTTTGACGGAGCTGCAGTGGACTCAAAAGGTGGTGCAGGGTATGTATTTGGATCAACGAACAACGTTTCATTGATTTGAAATTAGGCTACGGATGCAGCACTCATACTAGAGCTGAGCTTTTGGCACTTTGGGCTTTACTTTCCATCGCCAAAGATATTGGATTACCATATCTACATATCTTTGGCGACTCCTCTGTGATTATAAATTGGGCAAGAGATGAATCCACTCTTACTATTGTGAACCTTGAGGCTTGGTGCAACAACACCAAAAAGCTCATCTCTTCATTCACTTCAGTGGATTTCAACCATGTTTATAGGGAATATAATAGGAGCACTGATTCATTATCCAAGGATGGGCTTCTATTGGCTCCTGGCCATCTTACTTTTATGGAATATTGTAAAGGTGACACTTTTAGTAAAGTTTCTCATTAGTTGTTTTGATTTTCAGCTCTGGTGCTGATTTTGGACTATCATTTTGATGTGGTTAGCTCCATTGGGATGCTATACTTTCTACAGATTTTGGTTCTTTGAGCTTATCCCTGGATTTGGAGAGGACTCAAGTCTGTCTTGGATATTGACTCGGGACTCTTATTATCTTTTCTTGAGACATTTTTGGCTGATCTTACTTGCAGTTTTGTATGAGAGGGCATCTCTCAATATATACACAAGCCGTGGTGGGACATAAGCTAGCTCAGACCTATCTACCTGCTTGTTTTTATTTCTCGATGATGTACTCTTTGTTTTGTGTTTGGAAGTACTTGAATGGACTGCTGAATAGTCGATGTAACAAATTACCTTTGACTCTTTTGAATATCAAGGAATGTTTTTTTCTTCTAATAAAAAATAGCAAAATAGGTTAAGGACGAATCCATTATCTGAATATAATTTAAGAGCTAATCAATGGATAAAATTACAGGCTGCGCTGCTTGTGCTCTCCTTCAAAGGATCAAAATCATCTCTTCATTAAGGAATAAGAACCTTTTGATCTTTGGGAACTCGTCATAATTCATCACTTTTCAAAACAATTCCATCCCAAAAGCAGCTCTTTGACACAAATCGTCAAAAGAATTATAACTGAAAGCAATCATCTCAAAGAAATTCGATGTTTTCACATTTTACGCTCCTTAAATGCCAAGGCGGACCAATCCCAACAGGGAGATATAAGATAACCTCATCGAAGGGCGATATAGGATAAATGAGGTTGATTCAGTTCTCTCCAATCCTTTAGTCACTAAGCCGCTCATCCATAGGCCACGTCTAGTCGGCATTAATTACCACAAGGGAAGGAGGGGGAAGATGCATTAGGGCAATCGCACATGCCTTAGATCATGCACTTAATTGGTTATAAACCTATGGATTTCTCCTCTGACGTCGAATTTTGGTTTTAGCCTCAGCCTGGTGATCGAAAGACCAGGAATCCAGTGGTGGGTCTGTGCACTGAAAATCTTGAAATGAGCTTCAGAGCTGTTCGTATCTAGCATTCAATAATTTTTAGTCAAGGGTTCAGTTCCAGGCTTGTAAGGCCACTTGTGCTTGACAGTCTAGTCGTAGGATCTTGCACCTTCCTCGTAGAGGCTGGCATTGCGCAGAACGCTCTCACCGCCACAGTTTGGATACACATCGATTCAGATGGTACTAATTCCCCATTCAACACTACTCAGCACTCTCAGATTTTTATGTTAGCTCGGGGCATTAGGAATTAAATTTCAGTCTTCAAGTTTGGGACATTTCGTGGACTGGTTGCTTTTTAACAAAGCCTCTATTCTGCTGTGTTATGGCTGCTCTGTTCCCCATTTGAGGCCAAAACCCGTAGCAATCACACTTTAGAAGTTCAGATTTGGTCTAGCCAAGCCTCATCACGGGTTGATAGAGGAATTAGGTTGAATAAATTGCAGCATTGTCTGTCTGGTATTTATTGACAATAGTATTGATCCAAAATTACAAAGATTGAATGGCAACGTTTGAATTACATGTAGAAAATTCTTAACACATCTTAACAACGCAACTCTGCACACATTGAACCTCTGCCATATCCCAAGCCTTGATTGAGCCGGACTAACAGGATGAACCTCTGCCATATCCCAAGCCTTGATCGAGCCGGACTTACAGGAGTATTAAGAACAACTAGCAGAGCGAGATAATCGCAGAAATTCTACCAGTCATACGAAATGTACAAAATCTTGAATGATAGAACCAAAATAACAATGCTTGGACTCGAGATTAGCCAAATATCACTAAATAATGGTATGCACATATTTATACATTAGCACACCTTCATCTTAATCTAAATTTATTAAGCAATGAGAGAGATTCAGTATGTATAAATATAATCATTCTTCAAGTTTTTTCTTTTCAAGCTCTGCTTTCTTTTCATTCACATGAGACGCTTAACTTGGTTGAGAGTTAAAAACGCAACTCTTTGCACCTTTTCTCTGCTTTCTTCTCACTCACATGAGACGTTTAACTTGGTTGGGAGTTAAAAACGCAACCCTTTGCACCTTTTCTGGTGGCCTTTCCAGGCAGAAATCCGGCCAAAATTTTAGGGGCAGAGTTCCAAGGGTTTGATGGCAGAGTTCCACTGTGGAACTTTGCCCCTGGGGTTTTGGCCCATTTTAAACAGACCCAGAAGTTCGAAAAATCGAGCAGAGTTCCAGATCGATAGAAAGTCTGCCTTCCTTGAATTACCGGATCCCAACAAGGAGGTGCAAAGTGTTGTGTTTTTAGACGACATCCTTATTACTTAACTTGTGTTACTGCTATTTAATTTCCTTAAACTTACAAAAATCTTTGGTAATAAAATTATAGTATACACATAGGCATACACCAACATAGATCCATCTTAAATCTAAATCTATCAAACATAAGAAGGGAATCCAAATCCATGAAGGGAAATCCAAATCCATAAAGGTACAAATATTCTTCAAGTTTTTATTCTCGCTTTTTGCTCTCTTTTCACTTGATATGCTTTCCTGATATGCTATTTATTATCATTATAAAAAGCTTTGACGATAGAAGTAAGAGATTCAGAGTTTAATAGATTTTCCTTTTTGCTCTCTTTTCACTTGATATGCTATTTATTATCATTATAAAAAGCTTTGATAATAGAAGTAAGAGATTCAGAGTTTATTAGATTTTCACATTTATACATTTATCATGAAACAATTCAAAGTATACATTCAAGTTGGGCAAAGTATACATTCAAATTGGGTTGTAGAAAGCACCTCAGTGAAATGAAAATTCTATTTCCAAACAAATTCTCTGTTTTATTAAATGAGGAAACAAATTCTCTGTTTATTAAATGAGGTTAACAATTATAGAGCCTCTTTGTTTCAGATTCACAACAGATACTCTCCCCCGAGCCAGGATCCAAGGTCAGCAGGGAAATTCCAAATATAAAAATAGTAAATAAATTTCTGATTCATAAAATATAGCTTTCATATTGAAAAAAATTATAATTCTGACCTAACTGTGATTGCTTACTAGTAACTACAAGTCTCAATGTATTTATATGTATATCATGGAAAATTTTAATGATAGAGAAAACTATGGCCAATGATGGTTAAAATTATAATTCTGACCTGACTGTGATTGCTTACTACAAGTCTCAATGTATTTATATGTATATCATGGAAAATTTTAATGATAGAGAAAACTATAGCCAACGATGGTTTTTGATTTATGAGCATGTCTGTAATTGTTTGTGCTTCACTGCTTATGGCCCAAAATAAGAAGAGTTTGAAAACACATAACAAACGCTGAATGTCTATATCACCTCTTTTAATTTTATTGCTTCATTTTACTTCATTTGAATCAAAAATAAATTGTATGCATAGAATAGAATGCAATTTGTATGCAATGTACACAGAACAAGAATAGTGCATGGAACTTCTCCGTTTTGTATGCAGTGTACACAGAACAAGAATAGTACATGGAAATTCTCCATTTAGGGTCACAACTGAGAACAGAACAGCAAAATAATATATATATATATTCTCTCAGTTTTGGGTCACAATATACTGCTAGATGAGATTTAGTCCAGAAACTAGTTGAATAATGATTGGAAAATGAAATTCAATAACAGAAACAACAACATTTATGCACAGAACATCTACGAGATTCATTAACTAGCTGACAGGAGAATCAAAATTAGTTGATTTATGCAGAGATGCATCTACCCCATGTGGATTAGGGCATTAACTTATTTAGGGTTTCAACAAGCAAGCACAAGTGAGCATTTACTTTTCTTTTTTTACAAAAAAAAGACGTATCTTTTGGGATATGCATGTGCTGGGCGCTTCAAGACCGCGGGAGCGAAAGGCTTCGGTATCACTCACACATATATCTTCACATAATGTTAGGCATTGCCATTATCTGACGGATAATATGAATAACAAATAGATAATGTTAGGCATTGCCATTATCTGACGGATAATATGAAGGACAAATAATTGAATCACAAAACAAGCGGAATTTTAGTTTTTTTAAACTTCACTTGCCAGCATTGCAATAGAGTCTGATCAGAACCAACAACTTGACATAGACTTCTTGAAGCAATAAATGGTATTTAATTTCCAGCTCTTCACAAACTTTTATCTCCAACACAAGTTCAGCTCCGCAATTCAATTTCTCAGCCATGCTCTGATAGTTCATTGTTTGCTGCATAAGGCCATTTTCACCTGTCTTCAAACTTCTAATAAAACGGAAACCACACTATACTTTGGGTCTCTGTGATTTAGCTTGTTTTTCAAATAACTGCAAAGTTAGACTCGCTGAAAACTACTTTATATAATGCCATTATGAGGGTAAAATAGTACTGACACAAAAATATGAACTGCATCTATCAAATGGGCATTTGGAACTAAAAAAAACCAACAGTTAATATACCAAACAAATGAGAAATTAAATTAGTTACTTTGATATCCTCCCCTTAGTTTACAAGTATTTTCAATTCAGCTAGACACATGCACAATCCACTCCACAGCATCACCCATATCTTAACTGCAATGAAAATTGTTAATTGTATCTGTGACTCGTGCTGAGTTTGGATAGTAGATTTTCTCATTGTCCTACCATAGGAAAACTAGTGTCAGAGCGTTCATTTCTACAACAATTATCTCTAACAAAATGTAGTACTCATTAGTAGCAGCCAAACTGTGTAGTGTTGCTCTTGGTCCATGACTATTCTGCAGCATACTCAGAGAAAATATATGTACACTCTTTGCAATGAACAAAAGACAAAATATTACTTGCTCTTTGCAATTTTCGTTGAGTGACCACTGTGAACAACTAACTGATGACAAAAATGAAAGGGATGCACAATGAACACAACTGCAAATGCTGAAAAGACTGTTTTATAAAGTATTCTTGAACATGAAGCTTGTTAATAATAGCTTAGAAGATACCTACAAGAAATAAAGAATGGATGCCAAAAACTATTATAACAAGTTTGAAGGCTTTTCTTGAACAAGCCTTGAGAAGTTAAGACTTTTATTGATAGCGATATTTCTTTCCAAATGTCGAAGGTGCACATGCATTCTTAACCTATTTTCACTATCCACCTCCACAAGACACTTGTTGTGTAGAATCAGAAGCTCCTGAAAAACCATCACACCTTGATCCATTCTTATGGCTATATCATTGTCTTCTCAACTAATTTCACGTCTCTTACATTTCTGGTGGGAGCTTTTATTTGTTGAAGTCTAGCCATCATTTGACGCTAAGATTTGTCATTTTGTCTTTATAGGAGTACCCCAACCACTGTCAAAGATAACGGCAATCCATCGCAGGCTGTTAAGAACTCATTTACCAGATATTTGAATCTCTCGAGTCGATGAAGCTGAAATAAGGCATGATGCTAATGGCCGTATCCCTGTCTGCTCATAGCTATTTTTTAATCTCTTATGAATCTCATTGGGAACTTTCACTTGCTGCAGTTTATCCAACTTGCCTTCCTTGTAAGATTTGTCATTTTCTCCACAAAGGAATGCCCTAACCACTCTCAAAGATAAAGACAATCCATCACAGTCCATTAAAAACTCATCCAGCTGATATTAAAATCTTTGCAGTAGGAAACTATGTGTCCTGAGATGTAACTAAAATTAAGCTATTTGAGAGAAAGACATCTTTCATTAACAAAAATGTATCCAGTGGTTTGAAATGATCTACGTCATCTAAAACTATGAGAGCAGGGAAAGATTTTAAATGTGTTTAAGCATCTCTATTCCTTCATCCATGTAATCTGTTTGTCCATCCAATTAAATCAAACCCTTAAAAAGCAAAAGAAAAACAGGATCCACAAGATTCAGATAATTTCTGGTTCATGCCTTCTTTCACCAGCGTCGTCTTTCCTATTCCACCCAAGCCCACGATCCAAACATACTGATCTTTCCAACTTTGCTGCTGCAATAACAGTGTGTTTTCAAGATTATCTAGCATTTCATCCAAACCAATTGAATATTTGACCACGTTGAAGTGTTCTCTCTTACCCTTTTTCAGAACGCATTGAACAACACAATCCATGAGCTTCATGTTGTCACTGGTTGCATTGAATCAAACAAACACAAACATAGAAACGCAAGGTGCTATAAGTAAAACTACACAAACATAGAAAAGCAAGGTGCTATAAGTAAAACTATTCAAATGAATAAATAGATAATTGTTTTTTCCTTTAAACATAGATCCATTTTAAACCTGTAAAGCACAGGAACTGAGGAACTGACTTATTTTGAGTGATCAATCAATGTAATTAATAGAGATACATTTTATCCATTAAACATTTAAACACCCAGCACAGCTGAATAAATCAGGGGTTAAGAGGATCTATGATAGCGTGTATCAATACAGTAACAAGTAATTCACAAAAGAGTAGAGGTCTAACCCATTATACGCCTTGAGCTTGAAGACTGGAGTAATGGTAGCCCGTTGATTCAGCATACCAGGAGTAAAAATGACGACATTAACGGGGAAAGTAGTATTAGCGCCTTTTACATAAGTTAAGCTTTTTCCCTTACTGTTATTTCTTGTAGTCCATAACGACTAGCAATCCATGAGAAGTAAGAGGGCCGTTTCTGGGGATATGCAGTAATGGAGGAAGAGGCAGAGGCAGACGAAGCGTCAATAGCAGGTTCACGATCCTCCCTTCAGTTTCAAGTTCGGCCTGGGTTTGGGGATCGAGGATATGAATTGGATCCAACTGGGGGAGGGGATTGTGCAAATAACGAGAGAGGAAATCGTTGGAGTTCTACAGAATTTCTAGGTTATCATGAAAAACGGTGGAATGTATTTATGTGGTAAGGGTGACTTGAATGGTTGTTCAGAGACATCTAGTGGCGTTGAATGGTAGTTGAAATAGCCCGTGATCCATTGGGTTTGTGGGAGTCTTTTTAAGGTTCATTCAAAGAGTTTAATGTTTCAACGAGTTAAATGATGAATTGATTTAGACTTGAAATTTTGAAGTAAGAACTCTATCTTCTTGTTTTAGTTTTAAAGAATGATTTTGTTTTATTGCATTTCTAATAATAGAGATAGTGTTACTGTAAAGTGTTCAAGTTTATTGGTTGTAGCTTCGGTGGTTGGGAGGAATGAATGTTACTCTCTCCACCTAGGTTCAATTCTTGTAAGTGACATGTTGCTTTTGTTGAGCCCCTATGTAATGAATGAATGAATGGACCTATATTTCAAATGGAATTGTAAAGTCCTACCTGACATTAAGCACACACCTATCTCCTAACAATTCCTTGTTCAAAATTATGAATGAGAAAGTGGTTCATGGGCATAGCACAAAATACCATGCTATATTGTTCTAACAACATTTCTCCCTAAAAGAGCAATAGAAGTGTATCAGAAAGATGTTAGGGTACGATTATGATATTATTTACAAGAAGGGAAAAGAGATTGCATTAGTGGAAGCATTAAGTCTAAAATGGCAACAAAACCCTCCTATCCAAACACTAACAACAACTACAACAACTTATGAATGATCCGAATTGAATAGAGAATGAAATGGGAGAACACACAATATTGGAAAGAGAACATAAGATATATAATCGAAGCATAGTATTGCAGTGAAAACCATCTTTTATCAATAAATCTAATGGTGGAAAACACAATGTACATAACAATACATAGTAACTATAATGGCGGTAGCTTGCCTTTGAGAAGAGATTACATGACTATGCTCATTCTCAAAAATCCCTTAACGGAGAAGAGGAAACCCATTTTATGACAATATGGCACAAAGCTTGATGGAAGGAATATAATCTCTCGAGGTTGATTCAAAATGATTGCATGTCATTTCGCATTAAAGGGGCCCAATTGTATCAGGACATAGTCATTGGGTCATAAGGCTAGTGAGTGTACTATGGGTTCCTCACAACATGAATGAATTATATGGAAAGAAGTGGGTCACCAGAGAATTGTCATGGCACCCAAGAGTCCATAGAAATTTGCTTCAAAGATGTGGTGTTCTTTAACCTTTAAACTTGAGAATCATATAGAATATAGCAAGATTGGGATGTAATAAACCAAAAATATGTAGAACGAATCTAGGAATATGAGACACTAATAAAATAATATAGCATGAAAAGAACTTTGGTATTATAGAAGCAATGTTCACATGTCTCTTGTGGTAGGACGGCCATTCACTTTTGTAGATATCCATTATGATAATTCTTGACAAAACTCTTCATAGCATTGAAGCTCTTTAAATAGGCTTCAAAAATCCAAAATCGTAACTACTTGACATTGTCAAAATACAACTTCCTAGTAAGTATTAATTAACAAAGAGACACTTTTTCCATTTGTGACGTGTACTTTCACACACGCCTATGCCAAAGGAGGCGCCTGCTAGAGGGTTGTGGACTCAAGCAGAGTTTGAAAAGATAAAACCAAACAAACTACTAAACTAAGAAATTAAACTACAAATGTTGGTATAAAGCAAATACAAATGTTTTTCAGTTCTTTAAACTTCATCAACAAGCATACACTAAAGCTGAAAGAATAAAGAATCTTTATCTTCAAATATCAAAAGAATTATAGGAACCAAAAGAACATGAACAATAGCAGAAGACAAGGTTGTCGCAGCTATCTAAGGGAGGGTCTATTGGTTCTCCTCACATCCTTTCGATTCTCTAGCCACACGTCACAAGTGATGGATCTCTTAGAGGTGAGAAAATAATTACTTCAAATCAGGCAGAGTGACGACTAGAGAAAATGGAATGGAATCGTGTGTGTAATGAAGGTCCTTGGTGTCTCTTTTATAGTTAATGATGAGAGCCTAGAGCTAAGTTTTGGGCTCTAGATTCGTCATCTAAGTGAAGCCATATAGAAACTCATGTCACTTTGGTTTTCTTTTTGTCGGACATGAAGTAGAAGGAGCCAAAAGCTAAGCCGGTTATTGGGTTGTTTTTTAGTGATTTTGTGCGACTTGAATCACTCATGTCGAGGGATTATGAGTGACCCAAATCATTCTTATCAAAGGATTAAGAGCGATCTGAGTTGTGAGGACTTTTTTTAGGCTTAGCTTTCACTTTTGGGATTTTTGATTGATTTTCCAAGGAAAAATGGGCATGAATGAGGTGGCATGATGACATATGAAGGTGATTGAGCTGGTGAGATGGCACCTGAGCAATGTTTCTTGTTAACATATTTCCCCCTGATGTGTGAGGTCAAGAGCTCATTGTATGGCCAACATACATCATAGGACTTTCTTTGTAGGAGATAAGTTTGACGATGGCATGGTGAACGGAGACCGCTTCAGAGAGAACTAGTCCTCCGATGGTGCTACAGAAGCCTTTCCCTGTATATATAATGGTGCATATAATCTAAAATATATATGGATGAGGTGGGCATACCCATGCTCATGTCAATGTCTCAAAAATGGAAAGGGATCTAGGTCAAGTGGGGATCATATCAATACATGAATAATCATTGTGTGCATCATAACAAATGGAGATTTAAGCTCAATGAGGGTCTGGTCAATACATGAAGAACCATTGTGTACATCATAAGTGCCCAAGAGGACTCGGGGAGGTACATAAGTATGGTCCAATCTTATATTATCTGGAGAACTGATGGCAAAACAACGGAATTATGGAGGAATGCTTGATCACAACAAATGATGTGATGTTGGAACTGACAAGAGGCCCAACAATTTGGGATGACTCATATAGCTATAAGTACAAAATAATCATGCTCTGGGGACTGCATTTATAACTGGATAACAAATGGACCATGTAACTCGGGGCTCCCTCAACACTATCTCCTAACGCAACCTGGATATCACAAGAAATATATATATAACTGATCAATGGACTTCACCATGAGTAGGATTCAAGTATATGTGTGTTCTTCAACCAAATAATGAAGGGGCAATCATATTGTACAAATATCAACAATTTCATAATTAATTTGTCGTTAAGCATGTGAGAAACAACTGAACTAGAGGGAGCTAATGACTCCCCTTAGTCGGTCCAATGGACATATCAATGATGGTAATGAGACCAAGGCATATGGTTCCTTTGGTTCTGTCTTCTAGAATAGATGTGTTGATGTCGATAAAAGGAGACTTGCAATTGCTAAGGCAGTGATGTTTCCTTAACATAATCACGAGGGATACCGCCATGATAAAAAAAGGAGCACTGGACTAGCAACTGAGACACTACTTGGGGACTCAAACTTCCTTTATTCAAAGTATGGAGGTAAGGTTGACCTGGCAGCACATGTGAGACTTCTTGACGGGATTAAGGGAAGGACACAGTTGGGGTACCGGGGGCCATGATTCAAAATGGGGGAGAGACTTGTTACTATTGGGCATGGGTATCCTAATTAGGTATGACTCCAAGGGTGACTAATTGCATAATACTTTGAACAAAGGCGACCAGGGATGTTTCCACAACAAGAGATTATGCATGATCTATGGGAGTGCTAAGAAGCACATTTGTAAAATGATTTGTTCGATGCATGGGAATCAAAGAGAAGAGTAGAAATGATTACTTGAAAATCATAGCTTCCTAAATGCATGATCATCTGGAAAAAGGGGGTGTTTATGAACGTCATTTGTAAAGTATGGTTTCTTTTGGGCGACATCTTCACCTAGTGAAGATGAGGAAGACTAGTAAGGATATAAGTGTCCAAATGTTGTTCTCGTACCGATTGATGGAGTAACCAATAGCAGATGGGTAATTTTAATGATGACTAGGAAATTGGGGGTAATCTTCTTACAGGTTGATGAATGGTGGAAGAATAAAGTGACATTTTGCAGTATGGATGAAGCAATGGACTTATAGATATGCAATATGAGGCATTAGGTGGAAAAGTAACTATGAGTTTGCGAGACCTGTGGGGTCATCCAATAAGTAATGTGAACATAATAATATGTAGTAATGGACACAAGATCACAAACTAAAAATGACTCTCGATCCTACGGTGAGAACAAACAACATGGATGTCGAGTGACGAAAGGTTCTATGATGAAACCCATGTTGGGGAGGCTCTACTGTTGTGTAAAGGAAAGTGCAAGGGTGGCTAGGCTAAGTCAGTTACTTCAACATAGGGAGTTCCTACATGTGTAAATGGTGTCTGGAAGCTTGATGCATCAAATGGAGTGTATCCATATGATAGTTTAAGGATTTATACCTATAAAGAACGATTGTTGGAAACCACTTCTTGGAAGTTGTTGCAACAAGTACATACACACAAATAAGGTAACTAAGCATAAAAATGGGTCTGGAAAACAAATGCAATGTACTAGTAATGTCACTAGAATGAAAAATTGAACCTTTTACTTGAGGGTACACAAATCAAGAAGGGAGAGGAAAGGGGCCTAAAATTGATCTTCTAGTCATGGGAAAAGATCCACATTATCAAGAAGAGCTCGTAATCTTGATTCAAACGGTACAAACAACATGCCAAACGGATGCAGTATGAACCCAAAAATATCATAAGAAGAACTAATAAAAAACCACTTAATAGGAGTGGGGCCCATTCTGCCAAGTGTCATTTTCATTGTGCACTATTGGAGGAGAGATTTGGGACCAAAAACTTCAACTATTGATTCCTTCCATTCTAGCCATTAGATTCAGGTTTCGTGACTTGCAAGTTAGTGTTCTCATGTTTCTTGTCAAATTTTAAATTCTATTGATTCCTTCCATTCTAGCCATCAAATTCAGGTTTTGTGACTTGCAAGTTAGTGTTCTCATGTTTCTTGTCAAATTTAACAATTTAAAATTTGATTTTGTCTTTTATAGGAACCCTCGCGAACCTCTTGGGGGGTTTAACGTTGGGACACAACTTTGAATATTTTTGTGTGACTCAAGTTGCTAAAAAATGAGGCACGGATGTGACTTGGGTCACATTAGGTTGCACCTTTTTTCCTGATAGAAGCGAACTAAATTACTTAAACATGCCAAAAAGGTGCACCTGAGGGAAAAGTGAATATTTTTTTGTTTTTAATTGATCTTGGTTTCTTGGTGCTAATGTAGGATGCTACAAGTCAGGTGGAGAGAGTGGGATGGATGTCCTTGATATCCAATGGGCCATCCAAGATGATCGCTAGTTAGAGATACATTGGATAATGTGGATTGCTCAAGTTCCTGGAGAACCCACTAATGCCCCTCTCCTACTTGAAAAGATATTCGAGTTCTAGGACGTAGATGCAAAGGTTTTCATGGTTTAGGGTGAGCATGTGGAGCTCACTTTTAAGGATGTTTACTTAATGACCGGCTTTCCATGACTTGGGGTCATTAGGGACACACAACCCAAACATCTCCGTGATATGGACATGAGTCCAGTCATGGTGCAGCATTACATTCCAACCGGTGTAGACTTGCATACTACCTTAGTCTTCTTTGTGGACATTGAATGCTAGGGTACATGAGGTATTGCAGCTGGGGTGGTGTAAGTGATAAGATCTATGGGACCACACAATATATCTAGAGGCCAAATGCTCTTGGTGGAGAGATTCCTAGAGGGGCATTACTTTGGATGGAGGTATATGTTCCTTACTGTGGTGCGGCGAGAGTTGAACTAGGCCAGTCGTCTCAAGGATACCCAGTCTACGCCCTCACTTCATCATGAAAGATAACGGGGTTACAGAGCCCAAGATGAGGTGGTGGGGTGAGATGATGATCCACGAGGGAGGAGGTGTAGTCGTCAAAGTGTTTAGTTGAGCCTTCATTGAGTAGTGGCATTAGCTGTCGGTGGTGGTCAAGGATTATCCATAATTCAACATGGATTATCGTGGGGATATAGAGCTACCTTTCCCTCCTAGATAGACCTAGGTGCCATACGGAATGCATGAATTGATTTTGATTTCTGCACTTTTGGTACTAGCATATGTGGTAGTTAGAATTTTATATGAAATCAATACTAATTATTGGCCATCTTTTGTGTGCAGATGTGGGACCGATGCCTATGAAAAACTACCAGGGAAGATGGGGAAGATTTGAGGGGATTGATCTTGCCCCTCAAGCACATTGACGTCGATGAGGTGCCAATGTTGTACTGGAGGGACTACGTTGTGACCTACACTTCCTTCTTCAGGGAATAACTGACATCGACTAACAACACCTTAATGAGGAGTTGTTGAGCATGTTTTTGGGATCCTAACAAACGACACTCTATCATGTGTCGGATTGCAATGGTTGTTTCCACTACATGGGGTCATTTGTTAGGAAATGTGCCCCTTGATTCGTCATGATAGAAAGGATGATGAGGAGACCGACGATGATGGTACTGATTACTTAGATTAACTAGGTGGCAATTGTTGAGATTACAGCATCATGAGTCATTTTGTAGTCTTGTGAGTAATATCAAACAACAAACTTGTGAGTAATATCAAGTCCTACAAATATCCTCATATGGTTGAGGTGGTGATGTTGTAAATCTTGTGAGTAATATCAAGTTGGGACTTGTGAGTTCAAGTCAGTAAACTTGTGTGTAATATCAAGTAAGTCTTGTGAGTAATATCAAGGCAGAAGACTTGTGAGTAATATCAAGTTCTACAAATATCCTCATGTCGTGAGGTGGTGTACTTTACCATGTAAAGTGGATATACTATGTGGTGTATGGCTAGTCATGGTCAACATGTGCTACAAGTCTCCTTTAAGGATTATCTACCCCTAGAGTGATTTACTTTAGCATGTGACTATATGACCAGGGGTAATACATATGATCATAGGTTCGGAAACAGTCTTATGAGTATGATATGATATAGAATTAATGAAAACATGTATGGACCATGCAGAGAAAATTAATATGAGCACAGAGATGGAGAGAGAATTAGAATTTCCCATGTATGCCTCCAAGTGAACTCGAATTAATAAGACATCACTTGAGTCTTAGTTGTGATAAATAAGTTTAAGTTAATTAAGGAATCAACTCCTTAATTTATGCAAGTGGTTGTTGAAGATGAAACTAATGGAGAAACTCTAGTTACATCTAGTTCTGTTCAGTTACATTCAGTTGCATTCAGTTATGTTTAGTTAAATTCGGTTCCATTCAGTTACATGCAATTCCATTTAGTTACATGTAGTTCCATTCAGTTACATGCAGTTCCATTCAATTCATTCAGATAACAACTCAGTTATGTTCAGTTACACTTAGTTATGTTTAGTTAAATTCGATTCCATTCAATTACATGTAGTTCCATTCAATTCATTCAGATAACAACTTAGTTAGAGACAATTAAACTCAGTGAATTAATGGAGTGCACATATCTTCCTTGTGGAAGTTAATTATGAAGTACCAACTTGGCACCAAGTCTGTGGGGGTGCACGGTTGAAGATGAGACAATGTTCTTAGTGTTATAAGTTACTGGAGCATGCAAATATTTGCTACCTTCCTTGTATAACCCAATTTGGCTTGTTATTAAAGTGCTATGCACTTGGCAAGGCCAGCATAGTGTTCCATTTGATCTCTCCTCTCTTGTACTCTCTGATCAAGCAATCTGCTATTGTGTTGTAATCATTCTCTGTCGATTATCAAACATACTCTCAGATTGTTTGCTGGGTTTTTTTATCCTCCGAATTAGTGGAGGGTTTTCCCAGGGTTTATCATGTATTTTATGGTTTGATTTATTGATGTATTTGGATTATTGATGAGATCTATATGCACTGTAATTGTGGATTAAAGTTTTAAAGTTCAAGTTTCTTCATATTTGCTCAAACACTAACAACAATCTATAGAACTGCCCCCATGCTTTGAGCATGGGGAATTTTGGTTTATGTACTTATGTGACGGAGTTGTTGGGGCTCCAAGATGTAGACATGACTATCTACTTTTAAGGACACGCTTTATATATATATGCATGTGGATGCAAACATTTTATATATTTTGTAATCTTTTTATGATGATGATGAGTTTAAACACATGTGGAGTGCAATATGATATGGTTATGCATGTATATGATTAATTTCCTTGATATTGATGAGCAATGTGCCACTCTAGAATGTCGTTAGCTACTTGATTTTCCACAACATGGAAACTCCTAGGGACATGTATGAATGTGATGGATTCAAATTATTTAACCAAATGTTTAGCGTGTAGGAACTTTCTAAAGAGGTAAAAGTCATGTACCTGATAATTGTTTTTTCAACAAAGACACAAGCAACTATGATTCTAAATAGACACAAAGGTTACGAATGCTCATATGGAGAACATCAACTACGAGTCCAATCAAAAGGTCCTTGGAAAATCTTTTATAACTGATGATGAGAGCCTAGATTTGAGTTTTGGGCTTTCGATTTGTCATTTGAGTGAAGCCACGTAGAGACTCATGTCACTTTGGTTTTATTTTTGTTAGATATGGAGCAGAAGGAGCCAAAAGCCAATATGACTATTGGGCCACAGTTTTTTAGTGATTTTCTGTGACTTGAATCGCTCATATTGAGGGATAATGAGCGACACATATCACTCTTGAATCGCTCATATTGAGTTGCAATGACTTTTTTAAGAATTATATTTCACTTTTGGGACTTTTTTATTGATTTTCCAAGGAAAAATGGGCATGAATGAGGTGGCATGATGACATATGAAGGTGACAGAGCTAGTGACATGGAAGGTAAGAATTTTTTTGTTAAAAACATTGATTGATGAGTACTGACTTATTTAGAGTTATTACAAATATACGGCCTTATACAATGTGTCATTAACTCCTAGAATAAGGTTAGGGTGGGATCCTAGCAAAATATTTGTCATGAGGTAATGACCCCATCATGATATCAATTTTTATGACTTTCAATATGATTATTCATGTAATCAATTTAAGGTGGGTTCCATTATAGTTTATTTTATTGGAAGGGTTCCTCCTCATGTGGCAGTTATTTGAGGATAGATCAAGGAAGTGTCGAAGACACATGGTTGGCATTACAACCATACCTATAACCTAACTAGAGAATTAATTTTGTTTCAATTTAGTAACTCATCCAAGTGATGAAAATCATGCATCATAGCCCCTAGCTCTATGAGAACACTTTGGTTTTATTCTCTACCATGTTTCATGACTTTTTTACTCACAAATCCATGCTCCTTTCCTACCAAATTTAAATTGAATTTCCTACCCTCCTATTGTAATCATGTTCAACCCCATAAAGTATCTATATTCCCATGAAAATGAGTGGTTCTTCAACCCTATGCCCAACTGTCATATTTGTGTCAAGTTGGACCTTAAGGAATTTGTGCTTATTTGAGTAGGGGACAAAGTTATAAGGATGATGGTTTGCTACATCAACTTATCTAACCCTTCTTTCACTATTAAAGCATAGATCAATGTATTTGTGACTATCCACTAATTTATAAGCTCGCCTCTATAATGACCTATCCTATCCATAAACCCCTAGCAGTTAAAACCCTAAAAGCATCCATTGTGTGTGAAGTCATTGGACTTAAGTGGTAAGGAAGAGCAAAAATGTTGGTGCTACCAAGATTCAATGCTTGAAAGCTTTGGTATCTAAATTATAGACACAACTAGACCTAACACATCATCAAACATTGGAACCAATAAACATTCCTCGATCTTATCCCAACCATGTAATGGTAGTTGTTGAGCTCTACCTATTAAATTGAGCACATAGATCTGTGTACAAACACACAACTCACAAGATAGATCACACAATTTACTCAGCAATTGAAGAATGAAACAGTGCAAAAATGGCTTGCAACTGTGAATGCTTTCATTAATCAAAAAGTAATTAGATGATTTATTACAATGTAATACAATGGCTAAATAGCCACATGTAATTCGAATCCACATGAGGAAATTCGAATTGATTAGACTCTACTTGACTGTAGGTAACTAAGACATTGTCTAAATCATTATCGGAGGACTCAATGGTTAACTGACCTTGTCTAAATCATTATTGGAGTTCATCAGAGTTTTAAAACATAACTCAAGTGTCTAATTCAGTGTTAACTAGGCCTAACTGATTGTGGAAGGTGAGAAATATGCCTCTTCTGCATGCAACCATGCAAACCTAGCGCTAATTGAATGTAGAGGACTAGAACTGAATGTAACTGACTCCTAACTTAGCTTGACTAGTCACTAACTAAACTCAACTGCTGAAGGTTGGTGTTGGCACTCCCAGTGGCTCCTAAATTGTAGGGATTGATCTAGGAGGCTCCTAAACTGATGCATGCAACTGTAATCAGTGGCAGTAGGCCTCAATTAGTGTTCCCCACACTTTAGTAACTGGGACATGTGCCCCAATTAGGCCAAGTGGACCCAATGGTGCTAGTGACTAAAAATAGACTGGATGGACTCTCAATTTAGACATGACTCCTGATTTAGACATATGACCAAATTGGAAAACGGAGGATTAATAATCTTAACACCCCCCTTGAATGCTAACTTGGAAAATATGTGGGCCCTGGTAACTAAGATCATAGGTCACCCATTATATCAAGTAAAGTAAAGTAACTGCTCAATACAAGGAGCTAGGGAAAAAACCACATGGGAAAAAATCCCCCCCTCTAACTAAGTAGATAGAATCAGGATTCAAGTTTGAAAGACTTGAAAATGTGTTGCTGCAATCTCTGTGATGTAGCGGAGCAGCATGCATGATGTTCCGTGCACAGGTATCCTGTGGCCTGGCATGTAGACTTCTCCTTATTTTCCCAAAATGATGATGGAAGGAAGGAGGAATGTAACCTTTGTCTCTTGCTGGATGAAGAGGTCTATGATCAGCTCTATTCTTCTGAATGTAGTGAGACTAGGCCCTTTCCATGTAGCATCTTGCAGGGAGTTTATTACATCTCGCTAAAGAAGGTAAGGTTGCAAGACATAGCGCAAGGGTCTTTCCCTTCTGAGTGTCAGGTGGGTTTCCAGTCATCTTCCTAGCTTCTAGTTTGGAAGTAGGGACTGGATTTGGATCTGAATCACCCTGAATCTCAATATCATAAACTGATACAGTTGGATCTGCAATACTAGTGGAGGCAGCAAAAGAAGTAGATGAAATGATTTTACCTTCCCTTGCAAGTGGCTTCTAAGAGTGCATTGGTTTTGAAAATGGCATGAAGTGTGAAACTCATATGCCTTGGAGGCATGATTTGCAACACCCTTCGCTATGATGTTTCTAGTAGAGATATCTGTGATCTCCATTGAGTCAGGACCAAATATCACTCGCTTTGGAGAGCCAGTATGAGTCATCTGGTATACAAATAACAGGTTTGAAGCTAGGGAGGGAACATAGAGCACATCTTTTAATATTCCATGTTCAAGCTTGATAGAGCCCTTCCCTTTGCTTTGAACTTTACTGTTATTTCCCAACTGAATACTAGGACCATCAAAAGACTTTAAAGAAGATAATGATTCTCTAGATGCAACCATATGATTGGAAGCTCCAGAATCAATGAGGAAGGTATGTGTTGTTGAATAGCTAGCCTTCAGTGCATGACCTGTTTCGAAGTAATCCTCAGTGTCTTCTATGTGGTCAGCCTTCCTTTGTGTTAGCAAGTGCAGTAATGTTATGTTTCTTCAGAAGAAGAGTCATTTCATCAATTTGTCTTCTCATGCAGGAGCTATCTGGATGAAAGGCCCTTCCACAATAGGAACAAAGGGTCTTCCCTTTATCATTCTTCTTGCTTCTCTTCGAACCTGAAGGCTCATTTGACTACTCTTCCTTCACAGGAGACTCATCTCTTTGCTTCCCTTTATCATATTCTACCTTACCTCCTCTTGCAACCAGTGCTTCATCTTTGGAAGATCGAATGATCCCCATTTGGATCAACTTGTCATGCTCATGAGTGAGAGATTCAATGAAGCTGTTAAGAGTGGGAATCTTCTAGTTTGGAGTAGTGAGCTTCATTGAATGAAGGGATGACACAAAGACTAAATAGTCTACACCAAGTTTTGAGAAGATGGCAAGAATAAGTTGATTATCCTCCTTTTCAACCTTGCACAGCTTCAATTCGAACACCAAGCTCTTGAATTTTGTAAAGAAGTCATTTATTGTTTCAAAATTGGATGGATGAAGGGAGATCAGCTCATTCTCGAGCTGATAGACCCTCAGATCATCCTCTTATCAAACAAGGCAAGCTTATCCCATACCTCCTTGGGAGTCTTCAATCCTTTGACGTGGAAAAGAAGATCTCGAGAGATTGAGAGGCACATGCATCCATATGCTACATCAATCCTGTTGAAATATTTGTCTTTGTCATGATTAAGAACCGACTCTGCCTCTATATCCATTGTGAGCTTGAAAAGTTGTTTGGAGCGAAGTTGCATCTCCATGTCCTCCTTCGACTGGTGGTAATTGAAAGGAGTGAGAGGCTCTATTGGAGAGGCCATTTTGAATGCATTGAAGAAGATTTAGCTGTTGTAGCGAATGCAGTGAGAAGAACTGATAACCTGTAAATCACACAATCAAACGGACAAAATAAGGTCAACTTCCTGCACATTTCAGGTTTTCATCACACCCAGCATAATTGATCAACCAAGCTTGATCAACAATTCGTTAACTTGGGGTATTAAGTGGTAAACCTTCTACTTCTGGTGCAGAGTAGGAAGGGAGCAAATTGCTCAAAAAAAATGATCCAACTGGAGATCTGAGGAGAAGTGCCTTGTCCGTCGAGGTTCTGATACCATATTAAATTGAGCACATAGATCTATGGACAAACACACAACTCACAAGATAGATCACACAATTTACTCAGCAATTGAAGAATGAAAAATTGCAAAAATGGCTTGCAACTGTGAATGCTTTCATTAATAAAAAAGTAATTAGATGATTTATTACAATGTAATACAATGGATAAATAGCCACATGCAATTCAAATCCACATGAGGAAATTCAAATTGATTAGACTCTACTTGACTGTAGGTAACTAAGACCTTATCTAAATCATTATCGGAGGACTGAATGGTTAACTGACCTTGTCTAAATCATTATCGGAGTTCATCGGAGTTCTAAAACATAACTCAAGTGTCTAATTTAGTGTTAAATAGGCCTAACTGACTGTGGTAGGTGAGAAATGCACCTCTCTGCATGCAGCCCTGCAAACCTAGCGCTAACTTAATGTAGAGGACTAGAATTGAATGTAACTGACTCCTAACTTAGATTGACTAGTCACTAACTAAACTCAACTGCTGAAGGTTGGTGTCAGCACTCCCACTGGCTCCTAAATTGTAGGGATTGATCTAGGAGGCTCTTAAACTAATGCATGCAAGTGCAATCGATGGCAGTAGGCCTCAATTAGTGTTCCCCACACTTTAGTAACTGGAACATGTGCCCCAATTAGTCCAAGTGGACCCAATGGTGCTAGTGACTAAAAATAGACTGGATGGACTCCCGATTTAGACATGACTCCTAATTTAGACATATGACCAAAATTGACAAGGGAGGATTGATAATCCTAACACTACCTCCTCCGTCACTTTGATGTGCTCTTGGAAAAAATGTAAACGAGGTTAGAGACCAAGTTAAATTGTTGAAACAAGCTACTCTTTGAGGCTAATCTCTCTATCATTGATCATTACAAATAAATATTTTAGTGTTCTTTAAGACTTTGATGATAACAAGGTAGATATGCATGATGTGATTAGTTTGCAATGAAAGTAACTCCAGAAGAAAACATATTATCTACTAATTGTTCTCTTCAACTAATGGGACAAATTTTATTTTTTGGCAAAAAGTTAAATTTATAAGTTTCATGATGTGTATGGTTATGGCCATTATATGGCCTAGAGATCGCCATATATTCTATGAGTATGGAAAAGGAAAAGAGGAATTCGACATTGTGTTGGTGTTCCTTTACTTATTCAGATTTGTTGACTAGGGAATTGACCCATCTCAAAGACTCCTTTCATTATTACTCAATCTAGACAATTAGTTCCTATGTCTAGTCAATATATATTCCTCTAATGATTGAGAGGAGCATGTGATATTCTAGCATTGGCTAAGAGTGAACTTCCCAACTCACCATGGATCGTTTGTGAAGACTTCAACATGGTTGAACATGAGAAAGACAAAGAGAGGACATTAATTAGGGTCTGGTTTGGGTAGTCAAGTGTCCTAAATTGCTTCCCACTTTTATTTTTTGTTGTTGTTGCATTCATTTGAAGGAAGTAAGGAGAGTGATGGTGGTTGGTTTGAGTTGTCACAACTAGGACTGAACCAATCTACTTGCCTAGTAGACTAGGTTGTGTTCTTCGTCCTCCTTTTGTGTGTCTTTCAAGTTTTCATCCTATATTAAGGGATTGATAGTTTTCTCAACCTCTTGATGGAGCTTGTTAATTTTCTCCTAGATGTCCTTATCTCAACACTCGCATCATTTAGCAAATTTGCATTGGGTTTTGTGTTACAAACATAATCTCTTGCAATCGAATGGTTGGTTCTTGCAATTGTTCATGGATTCCCTCTTCGATGATTGTTGTAGGATCTAAACTTTGCATATATGGGCCATCTTGTGTTGTTTCATCAAGCATTTTGAATCCAGTGTAAATTTCATTTGTTGCACTGCTTGTTGTAACCGATCTACTATGTGTGGTAGTAGTGCATCAACTAGCGGCGAATCTTTAATATGTGGGCACTCCTCCTAAATAGTTGGCCACATGAGCATGGATTACTCCCAAACTGATTCAATATGGTCTTGTAATGATTCCTTCTCTCTATGTAGCTCCTCTATTTATTGAACAACATCACCAAGCTAAACTTCCAAATTTATGTTTTTGAGGCACATCTAACTAAGGTTTCATTCTACCAAGATTAGCCTACTACCTATTTCATTCCTTGAAATAAGGTGTTGTTTGATCAAATATTCAGTAAAGACCTGACATATACTAGATGAATAGGAAACAAGAGTGTGATATTGATGTGGTGTCCATCTTGGCTAGAGGTTGTGCCATACCTAGGGTGGTTTTCTACTTGTTGGCCCTCATTGAGGTGGATATACATTGGTGCATTTCCCTTCATTTGTATCTACTCTTGTACCTCTAGAGAAATGTATTGGATAATGTTGAAGATCTTATGGTATTCTTCCATGATAAATAATTTTTAATGTTGGTCCTATGCTAACTTGGAAATGATAAATCTTGTGATGTCTGCGTCAAGTTGATTGTTCAACCTGGAGGTTGGCGGCCCTAGTTGATTTTATTCATCACCTTCCTTCTTTCATTGAGTTTGTTTGTCACCTTCCTCTTGTGGTATGTATTTCATATGTTCATCAATTTGTTCTTATTATTTTTCTTCTCAATTTTTCTATCATCTATTGGATGGTTCACCTCACCGGCAAGGTCTTCCCTTGGATCTTGGTCATCTCCTTCTACAATCAGTTGGGATTTTGGACATCTAGTTCATGTTACAACGCTGGCTCTATAGTATATTTCTCAACAGGTGTCTTTATCATTGGTTGTAGTTTTTGTTGAGATCATTCTCTCTCATTTGTATAAGGTAGGTGATAGATCCATCACTATTTATGTTCCACTCGAAGGTGAGTCAGGTAGTCCTTCATGAGTGATGTTTACGACCTATTCTTTTGTTGAGAACTAGATTTGTATAAGTGGGAAAATATGAGATATCATTAAAGAACTAACTGGCGGTGTCCCTAACTTCTCGCAAGGAAATTTTTAAATGACTATAGAGAGTTCATCCTTGGTTTCTTAAATATTGTCCCTGCCAACATTTATACTAACTCATAACCACTCTCTAGACTAGTTTGATGTCCATGTTTCCTTTTGGGTTGTCACAATAGTAAGGAGCTTTGTCAATATTACCATGGTGGGCAGTTGAGTTGTTGTGAATTCTTATTCAATGACTTGGATAAATGAATATCCCAGTTCCAAGACTTTTATTTTGCTTTGTATTTGAACATAAGACATCAAGGGAGGTTCCTCCAAGAGAATGGGAACCTTGTTAATTTTTTCATCAACATCTTGTAGTTTTTTCCTTAAAAATAGAAACACCTCTTCTAAATATGTTATGACGATGTTCACTCCTAGCCAATTGTGAACTTTTTATTGGATGTCTTTGGTTGTGAGAATGTAGGGTAGATGGCTAACCTTTATTCTTTCATATCCTTCTATGATGGGTCTTGCTTAGCTATTTTCTTTAGAGGCTTTGAAGCGAAACCACTTGAGATAATGTTTGATCAACTTGGTGGGGAACTATGGATGCTACATTTTGTCCTCAACCATGGACCAATACCAAGTCATGAATCCTTTATCATTGAACTAGACCTAGTCAAGCTCTTTCCTTGCATTCCATGGTGTGAAAGCTACTAAAACAAGTTTGTTATTTATATGCATAAGACAAAAAGTCTTATATGGTTCCCAATTGAGCATGACCAATGTAATAAGGAAGTAACTGTAGTCAAATGGGGAATTTTTGTTACATGCCTCCAAAATGGCTCTATTAATTCATTCATGACAAATCTACATCATTTTAATATATCTCCCTAAGCACGAACTTGACCATTGAAAGGATGTCCATACTACATTATATCTTCCTTTATTACCTGAAGACATGGCATGTTAGGATGCATACAACCATTCAGATTGGGAGTGAGTTAACCAAATTTATATCAAGCCCCTTACTCTCCTAATGTGTCACATACCAAGTGAAATAGGCCATCTTCTTTTACTTTCTTTGTTGAGTTATGTTGTTGAAATTCCATGCCGACATCGAGATTGCCCATTTAAAGACAAGGGATATCTTGGACCGATTCTGGCATAAATGGATATGAATGATCGAGTCATAGTTTTCCATGATGTACTTTGCTCAACAAAAAATTTATGCACTTCTAGACTATATTTGATGTGCCAAAAGTTGAGACTCACAACATGTTGAGCAAGGAGGAGACTTGCAGAGGTAGGATTTCATCGATAACTTCTTCTGTGATTTCATCACTGCTTCCGGTAGCCTTTGGCATGTAATAAGTGGTTTGTAGGTATAGGAATTGTTTTGTATTAGTAAACTCATTGTCTAATCTCTAATTCATCATTACATAAATTAATTTTTACTTTAATACCCTCCCTTATTGGTAAATCTACTGACTACACCAGTTTCTCTCAAAATTTTACATGTTTTTCCAGACCCCGTGACTTGGTGAAAATGTCTGCAATTTGGTCCTTTGTGGGATAGTACTACAACTCAACAGTTCCATATTCTAAAATTTGTTGAATGAAGTGGCAATGTATCTCAATGTGCTTGGTGCCCTTGTAGAAGACTAGATTCTTAGCTAGTTTTTACACCCCCTAATTGTCGCAGAGTAAGGGTGTCAGATTTGCTTGTTGCATCGTTATATCTAAAAGCATCCTCCTAATCCAAACTACCTCACATGATCCTTTCACTCTTCCTCGATATTCTTCTTATTTCAATGAAAGGGTTATTACATGTTGCTTCTTTCTGGTCCATGTGATTGCACCTATGTCAAGGGTGAATACATATCTAGAGGTTGATTTTATGTCACCCACACTGTAAGGTAACACCTTACATATTTATCTTATTAGATAAATAAATATATTTTTTATAATTGAATTGATGATTTTTACAATGCAATGGTCAAATGTTTTATATGACCATAAGGCAAATAGTTGTGTCTTCTCATTATGAGACATGACATCTTAGTAATTAGATAAGTAATCCCTAAACTAATAATTAATAATTTATTAATAAATGTAATATATGTTTGGTATATTACAAGTTATCCTACTATGAAAAGATTCATCCACGAATCTTCTATGAGAGTGTTGCAACTAGAATTTTTGCCATGAATAATGGTGCCATGGTTTAGCAGTTCTTGAAATAATTGGTTGCATTTCCATTCAAATTTATTCATGCATATGATTCTAAAGATAAACGAATAACAATTATATGGAGTATTCTTCCGAGATTCTAATCTGATGGTGTCCTTTTGATCTTCTAATTTGATGTAGATTCCTGATATTTCTGCATGCTTTGATATGGTTTTCTTATCTTTAGCAACAACTACTAATACTGAACTTACTTCCTTGTCTGATGAGCTTGTCTTTAGTTGTTCTAGGGAAACTTTTGATGTTGAGATTCTAGAACATCTTGAGTTATGGACACTTGTAGAATGTTCATTTCTTCATTTGTCACAACATCTTATGGGTTTCGTTCTTCTACGCTATCCTGATTAAGGTCATCCTGGACGCTTTTATTTTCATCATTGCATTCTTCCACGACTTTAATTTTTTTATAATTGTTATTAACAATGACTTCATTTTTAACCGTATTTTGTGTTTTATTTCTATTACAATCTACGCCATCATTGTTTTCTTTACAATTGATATTGACATTGTGATTGTCAATATCATCTTAATCTTTCATATCCTTATCTTCTAACTCTTTTGTTTCATCATCTTTGTTATTGGCTTCCCTAACAAGTCCTTACTCTGGAGTTTCACTAGACAATTTTATAGATTTTTTAGTTGGCGTATTATTGTGCCTTACTTCCCTACCTTGTAAGAAGCCACATCAAAATTATGGTAGACATACATATTTTTTACTGAGTATCATATTTTGAGGTTTATAGATGGGGTGTCTTTTGTTATCCCTCCCGGAGTCTGGTAGCCTGAATCTTGTGTGAGGATGAGTATAAGGAGGCGGTCATCGTGGCCTCCCTTCCTTTCTGGTTGAAGTAACGACTTTAGACTCTTCCTTACTTGAATATTTAGGAGTTGTCGTTGTACCTTATTCCTCTTTACTTAAGAACTTGAGAGTCACAGTTGCTTCTTCTGTTGCATGTGCAAATGCAGTTTACAACTTTCCCTCGCTGGAGACTTTGGAGACCATAACCACTTCGTCATAGGATTCTTCATCATTTTCTCTCAACCTTGGCTCGGTTTGAGCAATAAATTCTTCGGGGTCTAATCTTGCTACAAGTTCTTCCTTGATTCCATATTCTTCGGTCGTGGGTGCAAAATCTGTTTACAACCCTTCCTTATTTGGAAATTCAGGGGGCGTAACCGCTTCTGCTATCGTAGGTGCCATAGCAGTTTCCTGCTTTTCGTCGCTTGCAAAGTGATATGTCATAGCTGCTTCTTCATAGGCTTCTTCATCATTTTCTCTCAACATTGGCTCTGTTTGAACAAAACATTCTTCGGGGTCTAATCTTACTACGGGTTCATCCTTGATTCCAATTGCGTCACTCGTTTCTTCTTGTTTGATTTCTTGTGTATTTTCATTTTCGTTTTCTGTTTCACATTCTTGCTTCAAATAATTTTTTATCATTTCCTTCAAAATTTTAAAGTCTTCTTCATATTTTTCCCACTTTTTGTTTACTTTCTCGATTCCTTGAAAAATTGTATCCCCTCATGACAACATTTATGTCTGCGAAGTCTTGAGAATTTGAAAAAAAATGAATAATAATAATAATTAATTAATATTAATATTAGTATTAGTATTAGTATTAGTATTATTGTTTTTATAAACTATATATAGTTTAATATATAGTTTTTATTTAAATTTAAAATATACAAACTATTATAATATAATAATAATGCTCATTATTATTAATAGTTGTAATATATTTATTTTTGAAATTTTTTTAAAGTTTTGGTGAAGAGTAATGGTAAGAAAGAGGAGTAAAGGGTAACGAGTGGACAAGGTTTAATGGTATGAATGACATTATGGTTTTAAAATTATAATAATAAAACCATGGACTTGTTTTATAAAACCATGGACTGGTTTTATAAAACCATGGTTTGTTTTTTCTTTTCCTTTTTCCTTTTTGCTTTATTTTGTTTTTGTTTCCTTAATTTTTCCTTTTACCTTCTTTCTTCTTGTTTTCCTTTTTTCTTCTCTCCCACTAGGAGCTTCTTTTATTTCTTCAAATATTTAGTAATTGAATGGAACCATAAGCTTGCATTTTTTTAAATCCACCGTAAAAAAAAATTATTTGACCACAAGAAAGCAGCAAATGCTCTAATATCACTTGTAAGGTACCACCTTGCATATTTATCTTATTAGATAAATAAATATATTTTTTATAATTGAATTGATGATTTTTACAATGCAATAGTCAAATGTTTTATATGACCATAGTCGAATAGTTGTATCTTCTCATTAAGAGACACTACATCTTAAAATTATATAATTAATCCCTAAACTAATAATTAATAATCTATTAATAAATGTAATATACGTTTGGTATATTACACATGCAACCTTCCTAATCTAAATATGTTTATCCACACAACCTATGATCTTTGCTTCTATTGTACAAAATGCCAAAGTCAAGAGTCCATTTCACATATCTCAACACCCACTTTGTTGCACTCTAACGCTATGCTTTTGGTGCTATCATGAATATGGAAATGAAGCTCATAGCGTAACTCAAATAAAGCCTAGTGGTTGTAAGGTATATCAAGCTACCTGCAAGTTGCATGTAGATTGACTCATTCACTACCTCAAAGTCAGTCTTGGATGAAAGATCCATCCCTTTTTCCATAGGTGTAGATGATATTGTGCAATTTGTCATTCCAATTTTGTCAAGCAAACTCCTGGTATATTTTTCTTGTGAGACAAAAATTATGCTACCTGTTTGTCAAACTTCTACACCCAAACAATAATGTAGGAGGCCTAAATCAATCATGTCAAAAGCTTTACTCAATTTGATTTTATTTGTTCAATCATGTTTGCCTTGATACCTATGATGATGATGTAAACTACATAAATGACTAGTAGGAGGATATCATTAACACTACTTTTGACGTATTTAGCATCTAAAAGACTCATCGAAACACATGCTCAACTAAGTACTTGTCAATATTGATGTACCATGCCCTGAGTTCCTACTTAATGCCACATGGAGTCTTCTTTAACCTACAAACAAAGTGTTTTTTTTAAACCTAAAATCCATGTGGATGATACATATAAACCTCTTCCTCCAAATATGCATTAAGGAAGGCATTGCCCATAACCATCTAATGGACCTTTCATCCACACTATAATGACATGGATAAAAAAAGACAGATTGTGCTCATCTTTGTTGTAGGCACAAAGGTATTTTCATAATAAATGCCATCTCATTAAGAGAACCCTTTAACTACCAATCGTGATTTGTACTTGTCAAGTGATCCATCTATCTTGTACTTTACCTTATACACCCATTTGCAACCAATAGGATTCTTCCCTGGTGAAAGTGTTGTGAGATCCCAAGTCTATTTTTTCATCAAAATTTCATGTTCAACAATCATGGCCTTCTTCCAATCAGGTATCCCTTTAGCTTCATCGAACACTTGTGGCTCAAATACTCCCTAAAGTTGACTGTGTTGGGTTTTTGTTTGTTCTTTCCTTGCAATGATCATCGCTCAATCATTTATGTTGCTCGAAGATCTATGATGGTGTTGAGACACCACTTAAGTGGTTGCTTATCGTCTCCTTAGTTGGGAACCTCCCAACCATCAATAGGACCAGAAATTGATCTAAACTATGTGGATCAAAAGTTACCGTATTAAATATGGAAGACTCATAATGATCAGAATCTTCCTCCCTTTTAGGTGGAGCTATCTGAAGCTAAACACATGAATCCTAAGCCATGATGGTTGGCTCCATGGTAATTTTGAACTCTATGAAGAAGAATGGATTGGTCTAGATTTCTCATCAACTATGAGATCTCTATTGTAGACAAACTGATTTGTTTCCACATCAATCAACTTGTAGGCTTTGTGATTGTTGTCATAACATGCAAGCATCATTTTCCTTGTCTTAGGTTCTAGTTTGTTCGTTCCCATATGAAATTTGATCATATACAGTTGAACCAAAAGACTTAAGATGGTTGACTCCGGTATTCCTCCCAAACCATGCTTCCTTAGGGGTCTTCTCCTACATTAACATTGTCAGAGATCTATTCAGTCGAAATATTGTTGTGAATATTGCTTTAGCCCAAAACCTATTGGAAACAAACATGTTATGCATCTTACATATTGTCATCTTTGTGACTGTGAGGTTTTGTTTCTCAACCACTCCAATATGTTGTGGAGTGTAGGGTGTGGTGTATTGTATGTGTATCCCATGTTTAGAAAAAAATAGTCCCCTCCATTACTAGACCTAAGAGTGTTTATTGGACAACCATACTCTTTTCTACTAATGCTTTGAAATTTGAAACTCAACAAACAATTCAGATTTTAACTTTAGTTCCACTATAGTAATCAACAAGTAGTAGAAAATACCTAATGCCGATGATTAATGTTTTGTTCATTGATCGACAATGTCTGCATTAACCAACTGATGGACTTTGCTTACTCTCCAAGACTTTCTTTCATCAAATGGCATTCTATGTTGCTTCCCTTCCTTGAAAGATCTGCATACTCCATGAATCTTCTTTTGGATATCTAGAAGTTCATCTACCAGATTCTCTTGACCCAACTAAGAGAGGTTGGTGAGGTTGAGATGCCCATACATGTTATCCCATACTGTACTGGTGTCTAATCCACTCTTAGCTACTAAAGCATGCTCCCTGACTTGTCCACTATTGACTAGTAAAAAAATTCAAGGTCCTCCACACCATGCGCAATGGTCTGTTGGGTCTCTTTATCAACTATTATAATTTGTGATTGCTAAAGCTGACAATAAGTTGGGGACAATGCCTCGTAATTTGATTGATAGAGATCAGATTAATCTCCTTTTGTAGAACATAATGCACACTGAGAAAAATGAGTATGGTTCCTCCAAAGGAAATCTTAATTTCCTTTCCCAACAACCATGTGCTCTTCACTGCCATCAAAGATCACCAACTCTTTGGATACGCTAGGAGTGTACTACCTGAATTTGTCTTTCCCGTTGATGAAATGGAGAAATGCACTTGAGTCGATTTACCAAGAAAATGCTATGGGATTAGCTACTAGTTGCTTATCCATGAAGGAATAAAATGATGAATCCTTCTCCTTTTTGTATTCTGCAATAGGATCCCTATGTTGTGGCCCTCCATGGTTGGATTTTTGGTCAGCCAACCTCTTTCTGCAAAACTTCTCCATATGTCCAGTGTTACCACAATAATGACAAGTGATGTTCTTTTGACTCTTTGTGCAATTCTCCTTGCTTCCTTGTCCTTTCTTCTTGCCTCATTTAACTTTTCCCTTGAAATTGGCAACAAAGGACAATTCTAAACCCTTTGTTGTGTTGTTGATACCAAAATGTGTCTTCCATTTATCCTGATGTAAGAGCTTGTTGTAAATCTCAACAAACTTTAGGTCAACATCCATAGAAGTATAGTTTGGAGTCTCAATGAAGTGCTCATAAGCACATGGTAAGCTTTTCAACGTGATTACCACCAAATCTTCTTCCATCTTGCACTCAATGGGGTTCTTCTCCTTCACTACCATTATGAGAGATCCATTCAGTAGATATACTACTGTGAATACTACTTTAGCCCAAAACTGTTGGAAACAAACTTGTTTTGCATCATAAATATGGCCATCTCTGTGATTGTGCGGTTCTATTTAGATCATTTTGGCCACAAGGACAAAGGTTCCATTGTAGTCAATTCCTACAACTTGGAAAAATCCCTTGGCAACTAACCTTGCTACAGGTCTTCCAATGCTTCCATCATATGCATACTTTTTTCTATATAACCATTTACATCTAGCAAGTTTTATTCATTTTGAAAGAGGTGCAAGATCTAAAGTATTATTTACCATTAAGGAACAATATTCTTCATCCATAGTTGCATATCGATCTGGATTTCCTGATGCTTCTACAAATGTCTCTAGATCATGATTCTCTGAAACTTGATCCAAAAGAGAAAAGGCCCACTAGAACTATGAACATGTTCAACGCTGATCTATGGGATCACTAGCTGCTTCGCATGTTGTACAGACCCATCAAGGAAGTGGTTGTGCTGGTGCAACTAGAGGAAAATGAGGAGACGAATGCGAATTGTTATCCCCACTGTCAGCATCAAAAAATGAAGCTAGAATAGGAACACTATCAAGGAAGATGGGAGTAGAAGATGGCACAAGCATCGAAGATGTCTTACAGGTCATAGATGGAAAAAATGCCAAATTAAGCTCGTAGGTCGAGATATTTTCATCAAATTTAGCATATCTTATAATAATTATATCATTGGAATGTGGTTGAAAAATTCTAACCTTTTACATCTTCAAAATATCCAACAAATATGAACATTTCACTCTTAGGCTACAATGCTTTCTACTTTTCATCAAGAATAGGCTACTAGATTTCACATCTCATTCCTTGCTTGTTCGATAGTTTTTTGCATCAAACTAACGTAGATCCTAATGTAACTTTAAAATCATTAATATATCATCTCTTAAGTGACGTTAATGTTGCCGAACATATGTCATAATTAACATGTGTATTAAACTTTTTTAACTAAAGAATGTGGAGTTGACGTTGCTTAAGCCATGTAAGAATCGTGGATCAAACGTGGCCTCAATGTCTGATCATCCACATTTGAAATATGGAACTAACATGGATGGAACATGGATCAAACATGGCCTAAACATCAGATAAGCTACATTCAAAACATGGAAATAACGTGGAACTAATGTGGATCAAACATGGCTTGAACGTCCGAGAAGCTACAACTGAAACGTGGAACTGACGTGGATCAAACGTGGCTTTTACGTCCGATAAACCATGATTGAAACATGGAACTAACATAGATTAAGTGTGGCTTGAATGTTTTATAAGCCACGTTAGAAACATGGCTCAAACATGGCTTGAAAGTTTGTTAACCCATGTTTGAAACATGGATCCAATGTGGCTTGGGCATCTCTTAAGCCACACCATGAAAGTGACTTGAAAAAAGAAGAAGGAAGTAACATCCAAGCATCATGGAATGAACATCAGTTAACCTATAAAGAATCGATGTTTGAGTTATTCTACTGACACTCAACCCACGTTGCTTGTACATGGAATACATAGCTTGAAAATCCCTTAACCCACACCATGAACGTGACTTGAACGAAAAAATGTGGAAGTAATGTCCAAGCATCATGGAATGAACATCAATTAACCTATAAGGATTGACATTTGAGTTATGATACTGATGTTCAAGAGATGTCGCTTGTACATGGGCTAAGTAGTTTGAACGTCCCTTAATCCATGCCATGGATCTAACCTAAACCAAAAAAATGTGGAAGTAATGTCCAAGAGATGTGGAATGAATGTTGGTTAATGTATATTGTTTCAATGTTTGAGTTATTCCATTGACGCTCATTCCATGTCGCTTTTACATTCATTGTTTTGACAACATGCCTTCTAACTTGTTAGTGTTCTCCTTGTTATACTCAGGCATGAGATGATGCAACTACATAAATCCCATCCTTTTGCAATGTCATTTTTTAAGAAGCATAAAGGTAGGTGAAATCCCATCCTTTTGCAATGTCATTTTTTAAAATGTCATTTTTTAAGAAGCATAAAGGTAGGTGATTGGTGTGGATGGAAATTTCCTTTCCCATCAAAGAGTGCTTCCATTTTCTAACTATCATTAAGGTAGGCATCCTTGTCATATATGGGGTGTTACAACACTACTTCATGAAACATCGTCATCATCATTATGGCAACTTCTCCTTTGCTTGAAACCTGAAATTTGAATTATTATATTTGCATTTGAGGAATATATGGTTTTGGCATTTGATTAACATAGAGAAAACATATGTGGTTTTGGCACTTCATTATTAACATATTCTTGGATAATGTTTTCTGATTTGCAAAAAGAATAGTCTCCATAATTATTGTTCACAAGTTGACAAATAAGAAGGCTATATAAACTTTTGATGCTCTACAATATTTAGCTTCCAAGTCAATTCGCACCCTTTCAATCTTAACTAAATCACACTTGATAAGAAGCATATGTGTTTTTATTATATGAATATGAATGACTTATTGTAGTTGTCATTATAAGTCTTTGAATAAGTTTTGATTAACTTATGCTAAGGTTCATTTTATTTTCTCATTCCAAGAATGACATGCACTCTAACTTTGTACTTGTTGAGTAGGATTACAATTGGATACTTATCAACATTGCTCAAATCAGCTTACTTAAGAGCTGTATATCATACTCAAGGTATACTCATTATGAATGCTATATGTGGAATGATACAAGAGGGATAACTTTGGAATCTAGTCTATTGCTACGAATAGTGTTTACAAATGAACTAGTTATAAAGTCCTATTTCATAGAGTTGTTGCTAATACTATCATGTTGGAATGACCCAAATACTTCACTAATTTATGCTAGTAGAGGGATTTGGACATATTGGGATGCTTGACATATGAATGATTTTATATTAGAAATTTGGTGCTTAATTTACAATACATGTCCTATCTCATAACGAATTGGTAGTGTGTGGAATGATCTAGTACTTGTGGAACCAATGAAATTTGACAAGTTTACTCCATGTCAACATAAAATTTACCTCATCGATACTAAGAAAAATCATGTTATTCAAATATTTTTTACAAAATAGAAAGTAATTTAAAAGCATATAAATATTCATTGAAAGGGCTAAGTCAATCAGGAGAAATGACCACCAACTAAAGTAACCAAGAAGCCTATGAATACCAGCAATGTATCAATGCAAGGGGGACTATAGAGGCGATAACCTCAAAAGAACAAAAAACATAGATGTACATACTGCTCCCAATAGTAGATTCCAAACACTAGGGAAAAAAAAAAGTCTAAAGGTGGACATAAATTGCAAAGGATGGGCCCTAAAGTTTGTTTAGATGATGGATGATGGACCTGTTCATATATAACAAATGTTAAACTATAACAAAAGGCTCTATAATGTCTCCATCCTTTCCCATTTGATCCAAGTACAATCGCTCTAATGATAGTGTCCAATAGGTGCACCTTCCTTAAGATCGTAGAATTGACTCTAAAAGCACCATCTCTCAAGTAACACATGGGAGCCATATCCCTTGCTAAGTAGACAGTGAAAAGTATGTCTCAAACTACATTGAGGCCTTGTGAACCCACCCCAAGTATCTATATGTTAACTTTTTAACACGTGATTAACTGAGCTATACTTCAATAAATTAATCATATAGTTGAAATTGAAACATTAGGAAAACATCCATTAAAACTTTAGATCTACAAATATGAAAACATAGTATCGATAAATCAAAAGTACAAACCCTACATATCATGATATTATATCAATCCTTCCCTAAACATATAGTAGACAAAAGAAATATGATATTTGGATATTCATGAAAGTTAACTAAATTTTGTACCAATAATCAAATATCTCTATCATGTCTGAGAGAAGAAACTACAACAGTTTGTATAACCCATGGGGATCCCACACAAAAACTCTCATAACCTCACACTACAAAACTCATTAACTACTTAGACAACTAGGTTACAAACCTCAAGTGCTATGGGGAGAAAGTATAGCAAGATTATAAGCTGGTAAATTGGCAGTCCATAGGGATGTTAGGACAGTTGTTCAAGACTCCCCTCTTCCAAGGTGGGATATTAGGGTGATTGTCCAAGATTACCTTCCTCCAAGGTAGTCTTTCCTTGGGTTCTCCAAATGACGAGCCCAAGGAGAGAGGAGGTAAAACTTAAATATTTCAATGGAACTTTTGAAATGGGTTAAAAAAGGCAAGACAAGGAGGTTTTGGCTTGAGGATGGACTACTTTACTTTGGTGGAAGCTTTATATGTGCCATAGACATCTAATCTTAAAAAGGATTTGTTGAACGAGTGCTAAGACTCAGTTTGGGTAGGTCACCCTAAACAACAAAGAACCTTGGTGCTCTTGGAGCGATGTTACTAATGGGAGCACATGAGACTTGATGTTGAGGGCTACTTCAAGACTTATCTTGTTTTCTAGAAAGACAATTCTAACACCAAAAAGCGAGCTAGTCCACTCCATATGTTGCTTGTACCACAAAGACCGTGGGAAGGCGTTTCTATGGACTTCATCACTCAATTGTCGATTTTGCAAGGGTACAACAAGATCCTAGTTGTGGTGGACATGTTTTCGAAGTATGCCACCTTAATTCCGACAAATATGCCTTGAAAAGCTGAAGACATTTTGAATACATTATTCAGACATGTTGTGAAGCATTATGGGTTTCCATTAAGCATAGTGTTGGACAAAGACACACAGCTAACGAGTCCCTTTTGGATATATTTTTTCAAGTTAATGAGTTTGAGCTACCATCCATAGATTGATGAGTAGACAGAACAAATAAATAGCCTCTTGGAGGACTATTGTAGGCACTTCATGTGAGAAGATCCATAGGATTGGTCGAAGTTGTTGAACATAGCTCAGTACAACTACAACATGTAAACCAGCTCAGCAACAAGGCCACAACCACTAACTCCACATATCATCACAAACGACTCTTATGGACATAACCCAATCGTGATGAGTTTCATGAGGGATTGGCAGGATAAGTTGGAGATGGTGCACATTCAATTGATGAGAGAATTCGAGAGGATGAAATGATAGGAAAATCACAGAAGGAAAGAAGTGAACTTTTTGGTTTGTGACAAGGTGTTTATCAAGCTTGGAAAGGAACAATTCAAACCACCACCAGGGATGATGGGATCATTGATGCAGAGGTTTGAGGGTCCTTTTGAAATTCTTGAGAAAGTGGGAAAATTTTCCTACAAACTAAAGTTGTCGAAACACGTGGACATCTTTCATTATGTTTTCCATGTGATCCAGTTGAGGACTTTCCAATTCAATGGAGACAACCCAAGTCAGAGCTTGCCATCCAAGGCTCCCACAATGGTTGTGCACTGGCAGGAGTGCAAGGTAGAGAAGGTGTTGGCTCACCACTACGTCAAACACGAGAGGATGAATCGTTAGGAGTACTTTGTCGACTGAAAGGACTTATCGAAATAAGAGAAAAACTAGGAAAGAGAGGGGTAGTTATGGAGGTAAGAAGACAAAATATGTGAGTTTAAGGATACTCAAGGAGTATCTGTGAAGAAGGTCCGACAACATTGTCTGGATAGAAACAAGTTAGGTGGGAGAGGATGTCACACCCTTGCCTTGGTAAGGCACTAGGTGTTGTCACGTCCCCATGCCTCCGACCGGCGAAGAGGACGCGATCACCATGGCGTTAACCATGCGGGCTAAGAGCCCATGAACATGTACATGAATGAAATTGCATAAACAGAATGCTGCAGGGAATGCATTAAGGTAAAACATGCACAAATGCCATTGTTCATCATACACAGCTATCGTTATTTATCAGACACAGCGGAAACATCATACATTCATACAAGCATTCATTCAACATGTCCATCATAATCATTAACAGTAAATATAGTTGCAGAAGTAAAAATGGGCAAGATCACTTATCTTATAAGAACTCGCTCCGCAACCAGCTACATCGCTGCAACGTTCCACTCCATATGTTGCTTGTACATGGAATACATAGTTTGAAAATCCCTTAACCCACATCATGAACGTGACTTGAACAAAAAAATGTGGAAGTAATGTCCAAGCATCATGGAATGAACATCAATTAACCTATAAGGATTGACATTTGAGTTATGATACAGATGTTCAAGAGATGTCGCTTGTACATGGGCTAAGTAGTTTGAACGTCCCTTAATCCATGCCATGGATCTAACCTAAACAAAAAAAATGTGGAAGTAATGTCCAAGAGATGTGGAATGAATGTTGGTTAATGTATATTGTTTCAATGTTTGAGTTATTCTATTGACGCTCATTCCATGTCGCTTTTACATTCATTGTTTTGACAACATGCCTTCTAACTTGTTAGTGTTCTCCTTGTTATACTCAGGCATGATATGATGCAACTACATAAATCCCATCCTTTTGCAATGTCACTTTTTTAGAAGCATAAAGGTAGGTGACTGGTGTGGATGGCGATTTCCTTTCCCATCAAAAAGTGCTTCCATTTTCTAACTATCATTAAGGTAGGCATCCTTGTCATATATGGGGTGTTACAACACTACTTCATGAAACATCGTCATCATCATTATGGCAACTTCTCCTTTGCTTGAAACCTGAAATTTGAATTATTATATTTGCATTTGAGGAATATATGGTTTTGGCACTTGATTAACATAGAGAAAACATATGTGGTTTTGGCACTTCATTATTAACATATTCTTGGATAATGTTTTCTGATTTGCAAAAAGAATAGTCTCCATATTCATTGTTCACAAGTTGACAAATAAGAAGGCTATATAAACTTTTGATGCTCTACAATATTTAGCTTCCAAGTCAATTTGCACCCTTTCAATCTTAACTAAATCACACTTGATAAGAAGCATATGTGTTTTTATTATATGAATGTGAATGACTTATTGTAGTTGGCATTACAAGTCTTTGAATAAGTTCTAATTAACTTATGCTAAGGTTCATTTTCTTTTCTCATTCCAAGAATGACATGCACTCTAACTTTGTACTTGTTGAGTAGGATTACAATTGGATACTTATCAACATTGCTCAAATCAACTTACTTAAGAGTTGTATATCATACTCAAGGTATACTCATTATGAATGCTATATGTGGAATGATACAAGAGGGATAACTTTGGAATCTAGGCTATTGCTATGAATAGTGTTTACAACATGAACTAGTTATAAAGTCCTATTTCATAGAGTTGTTGCTAATACTATCATGTTGGAATGACCCAAATACTTCACTAATTTATGCTAGTAGAGGGATTTGGACATATTGGGATGCTTGACATATGAATGATTTTATATTAGAAATTTGGTGCTTAATTTACAATACATGTCCTATCTCATAACGAATTGGTAGTGTGTGGAATGATCTAGTACTTGTGGAACCAATGAAATTTGACAAGTTTACTCCATGTCAACATAAAATTTACCTCATCGATACTAAGAAAAATCATGTTATTCAAATATTTTTTACAAAATAGAAAGTAATTTAAAAGCATATAAATATTCATTGAAAGGGCTAAGTCAATCAAGAGAAATGACCACAAACTAAAGTAACCAAGAAGCCTCTAAATACCAGCAATGTATCAATGCAAGGGGGACTATAGAGGCGATAACCTCAAAAGAACAAAAAACATAGATGTACATACTGCTCCCAATAGTAGATTCCAAACACTAGGAAAAAAACAAGTCTAAAGGTGGACACAAATTGCAAAGGATGGGCCCTAAAGTTTGTTTAGATGATGGACGATGGACCTATTCATATATAACAAATGTTAAACTATAACAAAAGGCTCTATAATGTCTCCATCCTTCCTCAATTGACCCAAGTACAATAGCTCTAATGATAGTGTCCAATAGGTGCACCTTCCTTAAGATCGTAGAACTGACTCTAAAAGCACCATCTCTCAAGTAACACATGGGAGCCATATCCCTTGCTAAGTGGATAGTGAAAAGTATGTCTCAAACTGCATTGAGGTCTTGTGAACCCACCCCAAGTATCTATATGTTAACTTTTTAACACGTGATTAACTGAGCTATACTTCAATGAATTAATCATATAGTTGAAATTGAAACATTAGGAAAACATCCATTAAAACTTTAGATCTACAAATATGAAAACATAGTATCGATAAATCAAAAGTACAAACCCTACATATCATGATATTATATCAATCCTTCCCTAAACATATAGTAGACAAAAGATATATGATATTTGGAAATTCATGAAAGTTTACTAAATTTTGTACCAATAATCAAATATCTCTATCATGTCTGAGAGAAGAAACTACAACAGTTTGTATAACCCATGGGGATCCCACACAAAAACTCTCATAACCTCACACAACAAAACTCATTAACTACTTAGATAACTAGGTTACAAACCTCAAGTGCTATGGGGAGAAAGTATAGCAAGATTATAAGCTGGTAAATTGGCAGTCCATAGGGATGTTAGGACAGTTGTTCAAGACTCCCCTCTTCCAAGATGGGATATTAGGGTGATTGTCCAAGATTACCTTCCTCCAAGGGAGTCTTTCCTTGGGTTCTCCAAATGACGAGCCCAAGGAGAGAGGAGGTAAAACTTAAATATTTCAATGGAACTTTTGAAATGGGTTAAAAAAGGCAAGACAAGGAGGTTTTGGCTTGAGGATGGACTACTTTACTTTGGTGGAAGCTTTATATGTGCCATAGACATCTAATCTTAAAAAGGATTTGTTGAACGAGTGCTAAGACTCAGTTTGGGTAGGTCACCCTAAACAACAAAGAACCTTGGTGCTCTTGGAGCGATGTTACTAATGGGAGCACATGAGACTTGATGTTGAGGGGTACTTCAAGACTTATCTTGTTTTCTAGAAAGACAATTCTAACACCAAAAAGCGAGCTAGTCCACTCCATATGTTGCTTGTACCGCAAAGACCGTGGGAAGGCGTCTCTATGGACTTCATCACTCAATTGTCAATTTTGCAAGGGTACAACAAGATCCTAGTTGTGGTGGACATGTTTTCGAAGTATGCCACCTTAATTCCAACAAATATGCCTTGAAAAGCCGAAGACATTTTGAATAAATTATTCAGACATGTTGTGAAGCATTATGGGTTTCCATTAAGCATAGTGTTGGACAAAGAAACACAGCTAACGAGTCCCTTTTGGATATATTTTTTCAAGTTAATGAGTTCGAGCTACCATCCGTAGATTGATGAGTAGATAGAACAAATAAATAGCCTCTTGGAGGACTATCGTAGGCACTTCATGTGAGAAGATCCATAGGATTGGTCGAAGTTGCTGAACATAGCTCAATACAACTACAACATGCAAACCAGCTCAGCAACAAGGCCACAACCACTAACTCCACATATCATCACAAACGACTCTTATGGACATAACCCAATCGTGATGAGTTTCATGAGGGATTGGCATGATAAGTTGGAGATGGTGCACATCCAATTGATGAGAGAATTCGAGAGGATGAAATGATAGGAAAATCACAAAAGGAAAGAAGTGAACTTTTTGGTTTGTGACAAGGTGTTTATCAAGCTTGGAAAGGAACAATTCAAACCACCACTAGGGATGATGGGATCGTTGATGCATAGGTTTGAGGGTCCTTTTGAAATTCTTGAGAAAGTGGGAAAATTTTCCTACAAACTAAAGTTGTCTAAACACGTGGACATCTTTCATTATGTTTTCCATGTGATCCAGTTGAGGACTTTCCAATTCAATGGAGACAACCCAAGTAGGAGCTTGCCATCCAAGGCTCCCGCAATGGTTGTGCACTGGCCGAAGTGCAAGGTAGAGAAGGTGTTGGCTCACCACTACGTCAAACACGAGAGGATGAATCGTTAGGAGTACTTTGTCGACTGAAAGGACTTATCAAAATAAGAGAAAAACTAGGAAAGAGAGGGGTAGTTATGGAGGTAAGAAGACAAAATATGTGAGTTTAAGGATACTCAAGGAGTATCTATGAAGAAGGTCCGACAACATTGTCTGGATAGAAACAAGTTAGGTGGGAGAGGATGTCACACCCTTGCCTTGGTAAGGCACTAGGTGCATGTGCCAAGGAAGGCACGCAAGGCCAAGAGCCCACATGATGGTGGAGTGAGGCAAGTAGTGCATCCGTGGTACATCCCGAAGGATGGTACGAAGCACATGCAATGGTAACATGTGGGAGTGAGCATATGGAAAACAAGGAGAAGGCTTGACATAAGGTAAGATGAGGAGTCTGTTAATGCTTAAATTTTGCATTAACAGACTCATAACAACTCCCTTGACTCCAGAAATTTGAATTGAACTCCTCACATGCTTGGAAGCATTCAAAAAACCCCCTCATGTGCTTGGAGAACCAATTCACAAGCAAGGGTGTTCACATTAGGATCTAGATGTTTCTTGGCATCCATTTGGCCTATAAAAGGAAACTATGGGCACTCATTCAAAAAGATAGGAGAATTAAGTAAAAAATTATGTTGCAAGAATTGTATTGAAAGCTCAACTTTCAATCTATTTCTTACCACTAGTCAACATGCCAAGCTCCCTTGTTTTCTTCCTCTAAGAAGCAAGAGTTTTTTCCATGGTTGTAAGTTTGTTATCTTGCATTTATGTGGACAAAAGGGCCACTCAATAAGGGGTAATGTTGGATTCCCTTTGAATCCTTCACCTCCTAGTTGGTGACAATATTGTAACAAGCTTTACCATTGGGCAATCATTATTTGCTTCAGCCCAATATTTTTCTTTTATTTTGCTTAGCACTTTTCCATTTTAATTGTATTTTTTGCTTTGTTTGCTTTGTTTGCTTTGACATTGGATGTATGGAATATTAACTTTCATCTATATACTATGTCCTTATTGCAACCTACAAGGATCCTCAAAGTGGGAAGAGCACTCTTTACTTTAAAAAGAGCAAAATGCTCAACTCATCTCTTTCCAAGCCTTCAGACAAGAAGAAGAATACTGGAGACTAAAGTCTCGAAGTACTTGGATGAAAGTTGGAGACCAGAATACCTCATTTTTTCATAAGCAGTGTAGAGCTAGACTCTCTAAAAATCATATTTCGGAAATCTCTTCCGAGTCCGGTGAAGTGGTAAAAGGATTTTCTCAAATCAAACATTTGGCTGAAGTTCATTTTCAAAATTTATATAGGGAAGATGACCCCTCTAATTCAGATTATACCTCTGATATTTTGTCTAATATTCTTAGTTTGGTGAGTAAAGAAGAAAATGGTGGGCTAATGCAGCCTTTCACGAAGTAAGAAATTATTGATGTTATATGGTCCATGGAGCCGGATAAAGCTCCTGGACCTGATGGATTCTCCTTTCACTTTTATCGAATTGGTTGGATTGTAATTAAGAAAGATCTTCTCCGAATGATTAAAGCCAAAGTGGGTGGTTGCACAAATTCCACCTTTCTTGCTTTAATTCCTAAAGAAGCTAATCCTTCTTCCTTGGATAGATTCCGACCTATTTCTCTGTGCAATGCGTCTTATAAAAAAAATTCTAAACTGTTAGCAAACAGACTTAAACCTTTGCTTGGGAAGTTGATTTCTCCTCTTCAAGGAGGGTTTGTAAAAGGGAGACCTATACTGGAGGAAGCTACGCATTCCAACTTTCTTCGGAAGGAGAAGGACATGCTTATCAAACTTGATATGGCAAATGTCTTTGACTGGGTAAAGCATTCCTTTCTTTTCTCAGTTCTTCACTCTTTTGGATTTTGTTTTGCCTTTTTAAATTTGATTTAAGCTTGCATTACCAATCCTTGGATAGCGTCATTAGTAAATGGTAGACCAGCAAACTTCTTCAAAGCTACCAACTTTCACTCTATTTCTTACCACTAGTCAGCATGCCAAGCTCCCTTGTTTTCTTCCTCTAAGAAGCAAGAGTTTTTGCCATGGTTGTAAGCTTGTTATCTTGCAATTGTGTGAACAAAAGGGACACTCTATAAGGGATAATGTTGGATTCCCTTTGAATCCTTCACCTCCTAGTTGGTGACAATATTGTGACAAGCTTTACCATTGGGTAATCATTATTTGCTTCAGCACAATCTTTTTATTTTATTTTGCTTCGCACTTTTCCATTTTATTTGTATTTTTTGCTTTGAGTTTGCTTTGCCATTGGATGTATGGAATACTAACTTTGATCTATATACTATGTCCTTATTGCAACCTAATCCTCAAAGTGGGAAGAGCACTCACCCTTGTGACTACCTTCCCACAATAGTATTGGCGACTCCACTCTTACTTTTGTTCATTTTATCAATAACTAGGTTGTCATTTGCAAGAATAAATTATGAATGTAACAAATTTCCAAATAATTAAAAAAAAATCCACCAAGTCTATGCTATACCATGTTCATGTGGGAAAATATACATTGATGAAATAGGTCACACAATAAAAACTAGAGTGAAAGAACATGCTGCATACCTCCATCATTGTAGGGCCAAAAATTATGTTTCCCTTAAGCACTCATGTAACACTAACCACCAAATATGTCTTGAAAACACATAAGTACTAGCAACCATCCCACATTACTGCAAAAGAAAAGTAAAGAAAATATTGGAAATACAAAAATACTCAAATAACATTAACCCTGATGATGAATTAAAATTAAGAAATACATAACAACCATAAATTACAAATAATTAAAAAAACCCTAAAATCTTCGCAACCTTGGCGACGAGCAAAAATGAACCCGGTAGCTTTGAAATCAAATATACTGTGGGGGAAAACAAATCTCCCCGACAGGTTTCCCCTTTGATCATATTAAGAAATGTTTAACAAAATTAGTTTGAATTGGATGACTAATACCTCATAATATATTAAGGAATGTTTAACAAAATTATTGATAAGGAGAATAGAACGTTCTCCTAGTGAAATCAACAACCTCACCTAAATAAAATTAAAAAGAAACTAAAAAATAAAATAGAAATGGAATAAACTAAAAACTAGTGTCCTAAGTTTTCTCACCCGGGGAAGACATTATAGTGTAGACATGACATTCCAAACTTGCACTCTCATGATGAAACACTGGTTTTAAGATAATTAGCTTTGTGTATCAATTAATAAGAGTTTAATTTATCTTTACATTGATTATAAATACCACACCAAAACAAGTAAGGGGTAGAACAATTATAATTATTTGAATATAATCTTACAGGTAAAGGGTAGATCAATTATAATTATTTTAGTTAGTAAGTGACAAAATTGCAGCATTGAATGTGTGTAACAGAATGTGATAATTTATTGATCTCATTTACAAAGATCTCATCACCCTACCTCTATACACATTGAACGTCTGCCATATTCCATGCCTGGATTGATGGCCAGCAATGAATTCAGCAGGACTAACAAGAGAATTAAGAACAACTAACAAAGCTAGCAAGGCACACAAATTTTACCAGGCATACACAAATGAGTGAACAAGCAACAATGCTTACATTTCAAGGCCCAGTAAAATATCAACAAATGGTATTGAACACAGAATTATAGTATTACATGGTTAAACACTAACATAAATCTATCTTAAATCTGGATCTATCAAGCAATCTAAAAGGATTCAAATTCATAGAGCCATAAACATTCTTCAAGTTTTTCTCCCTCAAATTTTGCTCTCTTTGTTTACTTGAAACGCGTCTTTGATATGGTATTTAATATCTTTATGAAAATCTTTGGTAATAGAAGTGAGGGATTCAGAGTCTCTTTGATTTTCACATTCAAACAATTATCATAAAACTATTCAAAACATACATTCAAATTGAGTTGTAGATTCAAATTGAGTTGTAGAAAACACCTCTCAGCCCAATGAAAGTTCCACTACCAAACAAATTCTTAGTTTTTATATATAAGGTTAACCATTAAAGGGTTCTTTGTTTCAGACCCAAAACGGGTACCTCTCCTGAGCCAGGATCTAGAGACGGCAAGGAAACCCTAAGTATAAAAATAAGAAATAAATTTTATGATTCATAAAATAAACATAGAAAGCTTCCCAAAGGGGTTGAATTCATGGGTGAAGAGCTAGGAGTTTATCACCAGTAGGCAAGGTTTAATTCCTAGGGCCTATCCTAAAGCCATGGGGTAACCTTCAGGTAGTGGACGAACATGTAACACACAAAAAGATTGCATTAAATGATCTCATGACCCATACATACATAAGTAGATAAAATCTCACCTCCATGTCCTTCAAATTTAAAGAGCCCACGAGGTGTAGACCAGTTGGTAATAGTGCACTATTAAGACACTCGTGACGTTATGGGTTCAAACCTTGACCCAACCTGTACTATGAAAGTACGATCCTTACCTCAATGACTGATTCCCCTAGATACAGAAAAATAAAAAATATACAAACATAAAAAGCTATTTCCCTGTATACAGAAAAATAAAAAACTTAAAGCTTTATATTGGAAAAAAATTATAATTCAGCCTAACTGCGATTTCTTACTGGAAGTCTCAATGTATGTATCTGCATATACTGGAAAATTTTATTGATCAGAGAACTATAGCCAATATGGTTTTCTATTTATGAACATGTCTGTGCTCTTTTGTGCTTATTGCCCAAAATAAAGAGAGTTTGACATCACATGACAAACGATGGCATGTATATGAGCTGATCTATATCACATCTGGTAATTTTATTGCTTCAATTTACTGAATCAGAAATAAATTGTATGCATAGAATAGAACGCAATTTGTGTGTAGTATGGACATAACAGTAATATATTGCGAAGAAATTCTCAGTTTAGGGTCACAACTGAGAACAGAACAGCAATTTGTATGTATATTCCAGTTTTGGGTCACATACTCGCAATATATTGCCAGTTGAGATTCAGACTTCAGTCCAGAAACTAGTTTAATGGTTAAAGAATGAGAATCAATAACAGCAACATTTATGCACAGAACATCTCTACGAGATTCCATAAACTAATTGAGAGGAGAATGAGATTTAGTCCATTTATGCACAGGACAACAACATACCTACATTAACCTTTTTTAGTGTTTCAACAAGCATGCATAAGTGAGCATTTACCTTTTTTTAACCAAAGAAAGTGAGGCATCTGGGTCATTTCCAAATTCAGAAGGCGTTTCCAGGCGGATCCAATCCGAGGATCTGCGGTTCTACCTTCTCTGCCAAGAGGTTTTGGTATCACTCACACATATATCTTCTCACGGATAATAGAACCGCAAAACAAGTGGAATATTAATTTTTTAAAATTGTGTCAGCATTGCGATGGAGTCTGATTTGTGACAGAACCAGCACATTTGACATAGACTTCTGTAGGCAACAAATCGTATTTAATTTCCAGTGCTTCACAGATTTTCATCTCTAACACAACTTCAGATCCTCAATTCAATTTCTCAGCCATGATGGTTCATTTGTGTGCTGTCTGCATATACAAGCCCATTGTTACCTTATTTGTGTCTTTTGGCCTTTTACAAAACCACATTATACTTTGGGTCTCTATGATGTGGCATGTTTTCCAAATAACTGCAAAGCTAGGCTCGCCTAAAACGATTTTTATATAATGCCATTATGAAAATAAAATAGCATCGAATAAATAAAAAATGAACTGCATCTATTTATTCTGAATCAATAGGGCATGTGGAACTAAAATAGTAAAATACCGACGATTTATATACGCAAAAGAAATCAAAGATTAAATTAGTTACTTTGGTATCCTCCCTTTAGTGCACCAATATTTACAATTCAGGTGGAAACATCCACAATCAACTCCACAGCATCATCCATAACTGGACTGTAACAAAAACTGCCAATGGGATTTGTGGCTAATGTTGTGTTTGGGTAGTAGAGTAGATTTCCTCATTGTCAATACCACAGGCAAACTAGTGTCATAACATTCATTTCTACAACAATCATTTCTAACTCAACACAGTACTCATTAGTATCAGCCAAATTGGGTAAGATAAACTTTGATATGGATGATTGTTCTACTCTTGGTCCATGGATATTCTGTAGCATATGTTGGAATCAGATTAATTACTTCATCGCCCAGCACGCTGAAACACTGAAGGGCCAGATCGCTTGGAGGTGTGAAAAGGCATCAACGCCCAGAAATACATTCGCCGCAATACTGAAGAGTCGCACACCGCCTCACCGCCTGACAAATATAACTTTATAAATCATGAAAAGCTGTTTTGATGCTATAGAACAGTGCCAGCAAAGCACATCTAAATTCTGAAGATGCAACACAGATTTTTACTTCTGTCAGACTGTAAATAATTCCGTTTTGTATAGCAAAGGGTCAGTTAGTAATTAATGACCAACTTAGCCAAAATCCTCTAAATACCTAGCTTGTAATCATGTTTTGTACGGTGGAAAATACACAGCAGACTGTGTAATAGAGAAATAGAAACAGACACTGAAGTTTTCTGTGTAACTGTATTTTTACTCTGTTTTTCTGAGTATAAAAACTCAGTTTTATTTTTTATATTAGTTTGATGAAGCAGCTGATGAAATCAGCGTTTCTCTATGTTATTGTGATTTATTAATTCAGTAGAATATTAGTACATTAAGTTTATGGACGCAGGGGTCATCGAATCGTTGCTAAATAGTAAGCTGTGACTGAGTTGTGAGTGTTGTTAGCTGTGAAACAGTCGTGTAGAGTGTTGTTAGCTGTAACAGCTAGCTGCAACACCATCTGAAGAGTACTGTCAGCTGTAACAACCAGCTGCAACAGTCCTGTAGGTGTTTATTTGAGTTTTGTGAGCTCTGTCAGCAAGTCACAACCAATTGTGAGTGCGAGCTGTGACAGTGCTGTAAGTTGTGTTTTGCGCTGTTAGTGAAGTTTTAAGTGTTGCTGAAGCAGCAAGCGACACTCCCCTGCCTTCCCCACAGCATACCCATAGAAAAGAAATGACTGTCACAAATAGAATTGTTGCATTGCGTCAAGCCACAAACAAAATAATAATATTGCTTGCTCTTTGCAGTTTTCGACTGAACACTATGAACAACTAACTGATCATCAACATGAAACTTTGAAAGAGATGCATAATGAATACAAACGCAATTACTGAAAAGACTGTTTTGTTAGATATTCCTTAGCATGAACCTTGTTAATACTAGCTGAGATCATATCTACAGAAAATTGAGAATGTATGCCAAAGACTGCCATGACAAGCCTGAAGGCTTTTTCTTGATAAGCCTTAAAACTTTTCATGATCAACAATATTTCCTTCCAAATCTCAAAGGTGTTCATACATTATTAACCTATTTTCATTATGAAGACTTTTTCTTGATAAGCCTCAAAACTTTTCATGATCAACAATATTTCTTTCCAAATCTCAAAGGTGTTCATACATTATTAACCTATTTTCACTGTCCACCTCTACAAGACACTTGTGGAGTCTAGACTATGAAGCCTAAAAAAAAATCTTTCACACCTTGACCCACCTTCTACAACCGCTCAATATTCTTATCGGTGTATCAATGTCTAATTTCTCATCACTAACCACCATCAACGATAAAAACAATACATCACAGGCCTTTAAAAATTTATCTACGGGATATTCACATATTTACAATGGATGAAGCTGAAAGAATGCATGATTCTTATGGCCATGTCTCTGTCTTCTCATAACGATTTTTAAATCTCTTATGTATCTGTATGGGAACTTTTCTTTGTTGAAGTCTATCCAACTAACTTCCCAATAAGAATTGTCATTCTCTCCCTAAAGGAGTGCCGTCACCGCTTTCAAAGAAAATATGCTTGTCCTGATATGTAACTATAATTAAGCTATTTGAGAGGACATCTTTCATTGACAAAAGTGCATCCACTGTATTGAAATGATCTACATCATCTAAAAATATGACTATGAGAGCATGGACATATTTAAATTGTTTTTGAGCATCTCTATACCTTCACCAATATGATTTGTTTGTTGTTCCAACTAAATCAAACCCTTAAAAAGCAAAGGAAAAAGAGGATGCACAGTAAGTTGATAAATTCTTTTGTGAGCATTGTCTTTCCTACTCCACCCAAGTCCACGATCCAAACAAACAAACTGAACTTTCCACTTTTGCTGCTGCTGCAATAACACTATGTTTTCAAGATACATTTCATCCAAACCAGTTGGATATTTGACCACATTAAATGGTACTCTTTTACCCATTTTCAAGACACATTGAACAACTCTATCCATGAGCTTCACGTAGTCACAGGTTACATTGAATCAAACAAACACAAACATTACCCAAAGTTTCAACTTACAGCTAGAATAAACAAGTTAAATGAATAAATAAAAACTAAACTATCGTAAATCCGTTAAAACCCTAAAAAACTTAAGCACAGAGAAGTTTGAACTGATTGATTTATTTTGAGTACTCAACAAATCACGATTCAAGACATGTCTATGTTAATGTAAAACAATACAACTAATACGGATACATCTTAACCATTAAACCTTTAAAAACCCAGCATAGCTTAATAAATCAGGGTTAAGAGGATCTATGACAGAGAGTATCAATACAGCTTACGAGTAAATTCATAAAGGAGTAGAGGTCTAACCCATTACACGCCTTGAGCTTGAAGACTGGAACAATGGTAGGCCGTTGATTCCGCACAAAAGTAATAGAAAATGATGTCATTAACGCGGAATAATGGTAGCCCGTTAAGTATTATTAGCACCTTTCATCGGAAAAGTTCAAGTTCTTTCCCTCCTGCTATTCCTGTAGTCCATAAAGACTAGCAATCCATGAGAAATAAGACACCCGTTTCTGGGGATATGCAGTAATGGAGAGGCAGGAGAAGGCAGAGGCAAATAAAGCGCCAACTGCGAATTCACGATGGTAATCAGGAAGAAACAGCCTTCTTTCAATTTCCACTTCCGCCTGGATTTGGGGGAACGAGGATATGAACTGGATCCAAATGGAGAAGGGGATTGGAAAGCTTTCTATACAATGCAAATAACGAGCGAGCAGTTCAGATGGACCCTAGGTCAATCATTGTGTTTGTGTTAAGGTGAACCATTTAAAGGACCTTAAGGAATTTGTGTTTATTCGAGTAAGGGACAAATTTATAAGGTGATTGGTTTACTATATCAACTTATTTAACCATGCTTTTAATGTTAAAGCCTAGATCATTGAATCTGTGATTGTCCATTGAATCTGTGATTGTCCACTAATGTCTAATGTCGACTCTATAATGGCCTAGCCCATGAATACACCCTAGTAGTTAAAACCTTACAAGCCTCTACTGTGGGTGAAGTGGTTATACTCAAGCGGTAAGGAAAAATAAGAATGTTGGTGCCACCAAAAATCAAGGNCCCATGAATACCCCCTAGTAGTTAAAACCTTACAAGCCTCTACTGTGGGTGAAGTGGTTATACTCAAGCGGTAAGGAAAAATAAGAATGTTGGTGCCACCAAAAATCAAGGCTCAAAAGCTTTGGCCTCTAAAACTACAAATGTCACTGGACCCAACACATCATCAGCTACTACAACCATCGAATGAACCTTCCTCAAGCTTAGCCCAACCAAGGTATGGGAGTCATAGAGCTCAATTTCCTCCATCACTCCTAGTCCTCCTGAAAAAAATGTAAATGAGGCTAGCAACCAAGTTAATTGGTTGAAACAAAATACTCTTAGAGACTAGTTTCTCTAGTCATTCGCTATTACAAATAAATATGCGTTCGCTGAGACCTCAAATATAATGAGGTAGATATGCACGATGTGATTAATTTGTAATGAAAGTGAACTTAAAAGAAAATATATTTTCCACCAATTGTTCTCTTTAACTAGTGAGACAAATATCCTTTGTTTGCAAAAAGTCGAAAAAGAAAATATATTTTCCATCAATTGTTCTCTTTAACTAGTAAGACAAATATCCTTTGTTTGCAAAAAGTCGAAATCAGAAATTTCATTAGGTGTATGGTTATGGCCATTGTATGGCCTAGATCCCATACATTTTTTTGGTCTCCCTTCACTTATTTAAGTTTGTTGACTGGAGAATTGACCCCTCTCAAAGACTCCTTTCATTGTTACTCAATCTATACAGTTAGCTCATTGGTCCAGCCAATCTTTATGCCTTTAATTTTTTTAAGGACCGTGTAGTGTTTTGGAATTGATTAGCAAATGAACTTCTTGATGCACCATGGTTCATTTGTGAACACTACAATATTGTTTAATTTTAGGAAGACAAAGAAGGAGCATTACTTTCCTAACCAAAAACAACCATGGGCTCAACAACCCCAACAATAATCAATAGTCTTATTTGATTGCTACTTAATTCTTTTTGACCAATTTAAAAAATGGGTTGGAGGGGATTTATCAATGAATTTCCAATCCCTTCTTTCTCAAAAGAATATATTTTATTTGAACTCTGATGGAAGTAGGAATGTCCAGGTTGACAACACTATCATTAGGTTGGACCATTAGTGCTCACTCAATTTCAAACTAGGATCTGTAGAGGTGTCCAATATAGAGGTATGTTGTAGTCTAAGTGATGGCATATTCAATCTCTTAGAGAGGAAAGGTCTCACCCAAAGCATGGCGTCACAACTAAAGAAACTACGAGGAAAACTATGAGGCTCGAGCACATGACTGTCGTGACCAACCATAGCATAGATTATCTTAGAGTTTCCCATCAATAAACAAGAATGTTGCAACCACCATTTAACCAAAAAAATAAACACAACAAATAACAAATTCATCCTAAATATTCATCATATAAATTAGAAAGAGTTGGGCACATTACCAAACACCATGACATATATGATATATATAACACAATATCATCACCATAACCATACGTAAAAAAGAAGTCAGGAATACTTCTCAAGTTGGATATCTCAAAATCTTATGATAAGTTAAGTTGGCAATTCATGAGAGAAACGCAAGGACTATGGCTTTAGTCTAGAGTGAATTGAATGGATAATGAACATGACTTCCTCTGTTTTTTTCTCAATCCTACTTAATGGATCACCCACTAAAACGCTCAGCCCATCTCAAGGTATTTCAATAGGGGATCCTTTATCTCCTTTCCTTTTCATTCTAATGGCTAAAGGTCTTAGTCAGCTGATCAAAGTCACGGCGGAAAGAAATGAAATCAAAGGGTTGAATCTTCATAATAGTGCTGACAAGTAAACTCACCAACAATTTGTTGATGACATGATGCTCAAAGGCCATCCTTCAGTCCAAGAAGCCAGATCCTTCACGCAATGCTTAAATATGTTCTCAGAAGCCTCATGTCTGGAAATTAACAGTGGAAAGTCTCGGGTGTTTTTCTTCAATACTTCTAGGGTTTCTCAAAGAAATATAATCAGCATCTTGGGATTCCAGGGAAGCTCCCTTCCATCCAAATATTTAGGTGTCCTCTAGCGGAAGGAGTTATCAGAAAGGCATCGTGGGCAGATTTACTGGACCAAATGAAGAGGAAGTTGTCTAATTGGGCGTTTCAGCCCCTCAATCTTACCAACAGATTGAACCTCATCAAATAAATGCTTCAAGCGATACCCGTCGATTTGTTTTCTATCATGGAAGCTCCCAAGGCAGTCCTTAAAGAGATGAGAAGTATCTAACGCCAATTCTTATAGTGTGGAAGTCCTCATAAACACAGGCAAGCACAGGTAAGTTGGGATAAGGTATGTAAACCAAAATCCCAAGGGGGTCTTGGTCTTAGAGATACAGAAAGAACAGTGAGGTTCTAGGGGCTAAAATCTGGTGGAGTTGGGTCACCCGCAACGCAGAATCGTGGGCAAAATCATGGCACATAAAATATGCCTAGGAACAACCAAAAACGGATCTCATAAGGTTTAATGAAGAGAAATAAGGATCACATATTTGGAGGATAGCCCTCGGCAGCAGAAGTATCATACAAGACCATAGCTTCTGGAAAATTACAAAAGGGGAGGCAACAGATTTTACGGCTTCTATGGCTTCTCGTTTTTTTTGGCAGGCACTCGTACTGACGGCCCTGCAACCTGCAATGTCTTATTGCAAATGTGATTTCCCGGCCATATTTAATTTTGGAGATTCCAATTTCGACACCGGTGCTTGGCACTTCACGTTTCCCTACAGCATGCTTGCAGAGAATTCTCCCTATGGCGAGACATATTTTGGAAATCCTTCAAGTCGCTACAGTAATGGAAGACTGTCCATAGATTTCTTGGGTAACTAATAAAATATTTATCATCCTCTTCTCCTATGTTGGTCATCATCTTCTTTCATGTTAGTCATGCATGCATCAGAATTATTTACTAGGGATTAATTAATTTGCGTAAATTATATAGCACAGGCACTGGGTTTGCCGTTTCTGCTCGTTTGTGCTTATTGCCCAAAATAAAGAGAGTTTGACATCATCACATGACAAACAATGGCATGTATACTGAGCTGATATATATCACATCTGGTAATTTTATTGCTTCAATTTTCTTCATCTGAATCAAAAATAAATTGTATGCATAGAATAGAATGCAATTTGTATGTGGTGTGCACATAATAGTAATATATTGCGAGGAAATTCTAAGTTTTGGGCCACAGACTCACAATATACTGCTAGTTGAGATTCAGTCCAGAAACTAGTTTAAGTAATGGTTAAAGAATGAGAATGAATAACAGCAACATTTATGCACAGAACAACATCTCTACGAGATTCCATAAACTAATTGAGAGGAGAATGAGATTTAGTTCATTTATGCACAGGACAACAACATACCTACCCTAACCTCAGGACGAGTAAGACATTAACCTTTTTTAGTGTTTCAACAAGCATGCATAGGTGAGCATTTACCTTTTTCTAACCAAAGAAAGTGAGGCATCTGGGTCATTTCCAAATTCGGAAGGCGTTTCCAGGCGGATCCGATCCAAGGATCTGCGGAGGTTTTGGTATCACTCACACATATATCTTCAGACCATGTTAGGCACTGCCATTTTCTCACGGATAATAAAATCGCAAAACAAGTGGAATATTAATTTTTTTAAATTGCGTCAGCATTGCGATGGAATCTTATTTGTGACAGAACCAGAAAATTTGACATAGACTTCTGTAGGAAACAAATCGTATTTAATTTCCAGCTCTTCACAGATTTTCATCTCTAACACAAGTTCAGATCCTCAATTCAATTTCTCAGCCATGATGGTTCATTTGTGTGCTGTCTGCATATCCAAGGCCATTTTTACCTTATTTGTGTCTTTTGGCATTTTACAAAACCACATTATACTTGCGGTCTCTATGACGTGGCCTGTTTTCCAAATAACTGCAAAGTTGTGCTCGCTTAAAACGATTTTATATAATTCCATTATGACGATAAAATAGTATTGAATTAAAAAAACATAAAAAATGAACTGCATCTATTTATTCTGTATCAATAGGGCATGTGGAACTAAAATAGTAAAATACCGACGATTCATATACCCAAAAGAAATCAAAGATTAAATTAGTTACTTTGGTATCCTCCCCTTAGTGCACCAATATTTACAATTCAGGTGGAAACATCCACAATCAACTCCACAGCATCATCCATAACTGGACTGCAACAAAAATTGCCAATGGGATTTGTGGCTAATGTTGTGTTTGGGCAGTAGAGTAGATTTCCTCATTGTCATACCACAGGAAAACTAGTGTCATAACATTAATTTCGTCAACAATAATTTCTAACTCAACATAGTACTCATTAGTATCAGCCAAATTGGGTAAGATAAACTTTCATATGGTTGATTGTGCTACTCTTGGTCCATGGATATTCTGCAGCATACCCATAGAAAAGAAATGTCTGTCACAAATAGAATTGTTGCATTGCATCAAGCCACAAACAAAATAAATTATTGCTTACTCTTTGCAGTTTTCGACTGAACACTGTGAACAACTAACTTATTATCAACATGAAACTTTGAAAGAGATGCATAATGAATACAAACACAATTACTAAAAAATACTGTTTTGTTAGGTATTCCTCATCATGAACCTTGTTAATACTAGCTGAGATCATATCTACAGGAAATCAAGAATGTATGCCAAAGACTGCCATGACCAGCCTGAAGGCTTTTCTTGATAAGCCTCAATACTTTTCATGATCAACAATATTTCTTTCCAAATCTCAAAGGTGCTCAACATTATTAACCTGTTTTCACTGTCCACCTCTACAAGACACTTGTAGAGTTTAGATTATGAAGCCTCAAAACAGCCTTTCACACCTTGATAAAAGGTGATCATACATTATTAACATGTTTTCACTGTCCACCTCTACAAGACATTTGTGGAGTTTAGATTATGAAGCCTCAAAACAGCCTTTCACACCTTGACAAAAGAAAGTCTGATGCTAGGGGGACATCAGACATCATGTAGATGTCCTTGAGTTTGACCTTGAGTGGAGAAAGTCCCAGCTGACTGCTCCAACCATCCACCTTTTACAACCGCTCAATATTCTTATGGTTAGATCATTGTCTAACTTCTCATCATTATTTTTAAGCATCTTATATATCCTGGTAGTAGCTTCTATTTGCTCAAATCTATCAAACTCATATGCCATTAAGATTTGACTTTTTCTTTTCAAAACAATGCCCCCAACCACTTTCTAAGATAAAGACAATACATCAGAGGCCGTTAAAAATTCATCTACAAGATATTCACATCTTTGCAATGGATGAATCTCAAAGAAGGCATGATTCTTATGGCCATATCTCTGTCTTCTCGTAACGATTTTTAAATCTCTCATGTATCTGAATGGGAACTTTTCTTTGTTGAAGTCTATCCAACTAACTTTCCAATAAGATTTATTGGTTTCTCTACAAAGGAGTGCACTAACCACTCTCAAAGAAAATATGCTTGTCCTGAGATGTAACTATAATTAAGCTATTTGAGAGGACATCTTTCATTGACAAAAATGCATCCAGTGTGTTGAAATGATCTACATCATCTGAAACTATGACTATGAAAGCAGGAACATACTTGAGATGTTTTTGAGCATCTCTGTACCTTCACCAATATGATTTGTTTGTTGTTCCAACTAAATCAAACCCCTAAATAGCAAAGGAAAAACATGATCCACAGGAATATGATGATTTCTAGTTGATGAGATCTTTTATGAGCGTTGTCTTTCCTACTCCACCCAAGTCCACGATCCAAACAAACTGAACTTTCCACTTTTGATGCTGCTGCAATAACACTATGTTTTCAAGATACATTTCATCCAAACCAGTTGGATATTTGACCACATTAAATGGTACTCTTTTACCCATTTTCAAGATGCATTGAACAACTCTATTCATGAGCTGCACGTCCATAAGCTTCACGTCGTCACTGGTTACATTGAATCAAACAAACACAAACATTACCCAAAGTTTTTACTTACAGCTAGAACAACAATGTGCAAGAGTAAAAACCTTAAATGAATAAATAAAAAGTAGACGATTTCAAATCCGTTGAAACCCTAAAAAATTTCATCACAGAGAAGTTTGAACTGATTGATTCAAGACATATCTCTGTTAATGTATATCAATACAACTAATACGGAGACATCTTAACCATTAAACCTTTAAATACACAGCATAGCTTAATAAATTAGGGGTTAAGAGGATCTATGACAGTGTGTATCAATACAACTTAAGAGTAAATTCATAAAGAACTAGAGGTCTAACCCATTACACGCCTTGAGCTCAAAGACTGGAATAATGGTAGCCAGTTGATTCTGCATAACAGAAAGAGAAAACGACGTCATTAACCGGGAAGTTTAGCGCCTTTCGTCGGAGAAGTTCAAGTTCTTTCCCTCCTGCTATTCCTGTAGTCCATAAACCCTAGCAATCCATGAGAAATAAGACACCCGTTTCTGGGGATATGCAGTAATGGAGGGGCAGGGCAAGGCAGAGGCAAATGAAGCGCCAATTGCGAATTCACGAGGGTAATCAGGAAGAAACTGCCTTCTTTCAGTTTCCAGTTCAGCCTGGATTTGGGGGAACGAGGATATGAACTGGATCCAAATGGGAAAGGGGTGATTGGAAAGCTTTCGATTCAATGCAAATAATGAGCGAGCAGTTCAGATGGAGTTCTCCAGAAAATAGATAAAATGGAGAGTTCTTTGTTCGATAGCATTATCTTTTTGTTTTAGATTTAGATAAAGAATGGTTTGTTATTTCACAATATCTTCGTGTTTTCGATTTAGATAGAGGATTGTTTTTTATTCATTGTGCTTTTAGTATTTTTTCTTTTTTAGTGATGGTGCTTGGGTTTCAATGGTGTGCACGATGTGACTCATTAGATCATTGGATAATGGTGGTGGAGTGGTGCTCATTATGAGAGGGAATTTGAATATGATTTTTTGTGAAATGAGTTTATGGCAAACTTTATTTTAGTGTATATTTTTTCAAGGTGTTTTTTTTGGAAAGTGTGTGCGTTATATGGTTGGTATTGTACCCATATCTATAATCTAATTAAAGATATATTTTGTTTTAATTTAATTACTTAGTTTATATGGTGCAAATTATGCACCACAACCTTTAGATTTATAAAAACGTTATGTTTATCTTTTTTACCATGTTTCTTGATGTTTTTGGTTAATAAAGCCATGTAACTTTTCTTACCCTCTCGATGCAATCATAGCCATCCCCATAATGTATCTCTATTCCCATGAAGCTAAGTCGTTCTTCAACCCTAGGCCCAATCATTGTGTTTGTGTTAAGGTGAACCTTTTAAAGGACCTTAAGGAATTTGTGTTTATTCGAGTAAGGGACAAATTTATAAGGTGATTGGTTTAGTACATCAACTTATTTGACTATGATTTCAATGTTAAAGCCTAGATCACTGTATCCATGATTATCCAATAACGTCTAAAGTCGACTCTATAATGGCCTAGCCCATGAATACCCCCCTAGTTGTTAAAACCCTACAAGCCTCCACTGTAGGTGAAGTGGTTATACTCAAGTGGTAAGGAAAAACAAAAATGTTGGTGCCACCAAGAATCAAGGCTCAAAAGCTTTGGCCTCTAAAACTACAAATGTCACTAGACCCAACACATCATTAGCTACTACAACCAATGAAGCTTCCTCAACCTTATCCCAACCAAGGTATGGGAGTCATAGATCTCAATCTCCTCCATCACTCCTAGTGCTCTTGGAAAACACGTAAATGAGGCTAGCAACCAAGTTAATTGGTTGAAACAAAATACTCTTAGAGACTAGTTTCTCTAATTATTGGCTATTACAAATAAATATGCATTCGTTGAGACCTCAAATATAATGAGGTAGATATACACGATGTGATTAATTTGTAATGAAAGTGACCTTAAAAGAAAACATATTATCCACCACTTGTTCTTTTTAACTAGTGGGACAAAAATTCTTTGTTTGCAAAAAGTCGAAATCATAAATTTCATTAGGTGTATGGTTATGGCCATTGTATGGCCTAGATGCCATCATATCTTCTATGAGTATGAAAAAGAAAAAAGAGACTTTGTTTGGTCTCCCTTCACTTACTTAGGGTTGTTCACTGGAGAATTGACCCCTCTCAAAGACTGCTTTAATTGTTACTCAATCTATACAATTAGCTCCTTGGTCCAGCCAATATTTATGCCTCTAATTTTTTAAAGGAGCATGTAGTGTTTTGGAATTGGCTAGTACATGAACTTCTTGATGCACCATGGTTCATTTGTGAACACTTTAACATGGTTTAATTTTAGGAAGACAAAGAAGGGGCATTACTTTCCCAACCACTACTTAGGGAAAAAGAAACATTGTTTACTTTAAAAACAACCATGGGCTCAACAACCCCAACAATAATCAATAGTCATTTTTTATTGCTACCTAATTCATTTTGACCAATTTAAGAAAGGGGTTGGAGGGGGTTTTATCAATGAATTTGCAATCCCTTCTTTCTCAAAAGAATCTATTTTATTTGAATTGTGATGGAAGTAGGAATGTCCATGTTGACAACATTATCACTAGGTTAGACCATTAGTGCTCACTCAATTTCAAACTATGATCTATAGAGGTGTCCAGTAGAGAGGTATGTTGTAGTCTAAGTGATGGCATATTCAATCTCTTGGAGAGGAAAGGTCTCACCCAAAGCATAGCGTTACAACTAAAGAAACTACGAGGCTCGAGCACATGACTATCATGACCAAACATAGCATAGATTATCTTAGAGTTTCTGTTACATGCCCCAATTTGCAAAAACAATTTTATAATATTTGAGGAAACATTGTATTAAATTTTATGCTAAGTTGTAATTGATGACCCAGTGGGGTCAAGAATATTTAATGTAAATTTAGAATATTTTATTTATAAATAAATAAATGAGGAGACAACAGCTTAGGAGAGCTGTTAAAAGAGTGTTTACTGGTCAATTGGTGGAGGAGACTGGGTGGAGAGCAAACTAACATGTGGCAGCATCCTCAAACCACTTCCAACTGTTGCAGGTGGCAACTTCCCTATATTTGTGGTCATGATTCCCCAATAAAGTGGAATCAAAGCAGGTGGCTCATTTAATGAAAACTGACCCGGAAGACCTAGGCATTTCTATAAAATTTCCCATTGAAGAGAGCTGAGGCTGCTCATTCTAGAGAGGTGATCATTCATTGTGAATGAATTTTACTAAAGAGAAATTCAATGGAGGTGAGTCTGGAATGTGTTTGAGGGGATAACTGTTGAGATTGATCTAGTTGGAGCTTTTAAGCTGAAGATCATACTGCTGAGAGCAGATTTTTATTACTGAGGTAATTGAACCAGTCAGGTGATAGAGGTTTTACAGTTGCATTCTCCACCCAGTTCTCAGCTAAGAACACCAAGAACAAGCTCGGGGGTCCTGAGGAAGCGTTGTTTGAACGCTCTCCGGGAGTTTGGTAGGGAGGAACATCCTCCTTAAACTGTTGTCGTCTTATCCTCAACAGGTTCTATTTTATTTTTACTATCTTCAATTAAATAATTCCTAGTTTATCTATTACAGGCATGTTAGTGTTTAGGGTTTATAAATGAAAAGTAAACTGTGTAATGTTAAGTTCAATGAAATTATAGATTATAGTAGAAATGGAAATGATTATGTAAGTAAGTGAAATAGATAGAAAATAAATTCCCAAGCTGTGTTTTTCCACACCTGAACTCAGGTCGTACTCTAGCATAGTCGGCTTTCTTAGATAAATGAAATGATTCTTTTATTTGGAATATAAACAGTTGATAGGATTCTTTTATCTGAATGGGAGTAGTAGATAGAATTTACTTCAAAGTTTATAAATTACACTAAATATCAGTGTTATGTATTGACTACTTTAATTTATTGTAGCTATCTAAACAGAAGAAGAAGAAAAAACGGTATAAAAAAAACAGTAAATAATATTATTATTCCCTGTATTAGTTACTCATAAAAATATAGTTAGTATAGATAACAAAAGTACATTAAGTAAACTAATATTTAAAACATGTAAAAGGGAATTAGTAAAATTGTTTATAAACTTTAACATTACAGATTAATGTGTATTTTATACAGAATTAAAGGATTCTTTTATAATCTTTTTTTTATTAATTACTCGAAATCAATATTAACCTAGTTTCGAGTTTGTTGCATTAATAACCTAAGTATTTTCTTTACTAAAAACTACAAGCAAAACTGTTTAGAATCTTTTCATTTCTTACAGAGTTAGCATCATACTTATAACTGTAGGTCTTAAAATTTTTCTTATTTCTATTTGAAAAACAAAGTAAAAAATACTATAAGTAGAAACAAGAATTTCATAACACTATAGGGTTTATAGTATTTCCTTTAACTCTTAAAAACCAAGTTCTAGAAATTAACATTATCTTCTAAATAGAGCTTAAAATAATTTATAATTTATAGAGTAGTAATAAATAAAATACACAGGTAAATAACGAACAAATTACACTAGTAATTATAAACCATGTACAATATAAATTCCTTAATCAAAGGTACGCTTATAACCTGTAAGAATCGAAGGGTCAAACCCAACAACTGCTAATAAAACCTTTTACATAAAAATCTTTATATTAAACTATAACCAGTTACATCACTGACAGGGTAAGTAAAACCCAGTTCTTAGACTTCACTTTCTTGAAGTTCAATCATAAAAGAAAAAAAACTGAAATAAATGAGACAGGTGTTCTTTAAAAACCTATGAGCATAAAGGAGGTTCATTATAATCTTAAAACAAACAACATTACATCATTAAGCCCTAAGGCTGAAACTGTCTCACCAAAACAACTTATACATCATAGCTTTAAAAGCTTGTGCTACCCAGCGAAGTATCTCAAGGGTTTATAATTAAAACATAGATAATAAACAAACAAACTAAACATCTTAACCAACGGTGAATCCGAAGCCATACTTCCAACCATAGGAACCTTCAACCAACAACCCATTTCGCAAGCAGGGAGAACCCACGATGAGACTAGGGCTTACCAGTTGGAAGCCCATGAAGATAACTGAAGGACGAGCTCGCTTTTCCATTCAAGTCTGGAGCTATCTGCGTAGCCTGCAAGTTTATAAACCAAATAATATTTAAAACTCTAAATAACAATTACTAAACCCTAACTTAATAAATCATTGGCAAAAGGAATGCGAACAGAGTAGCAATGTATACCTGTGCTATGAGCTAGAAGAAAAATCAGAGCCAAAAAGATACAGCCATCCAACTCGAATGTACCAACCGAGAAGCAAGGATATACCCTTAAGCCAACTTTGCGATAGAGGCAGCAAAAGACAGTCTCAAACTCCACGAGGCCAAGGCAAAGGAAGAACAGACACAAGGTTAAAACCTTCTGCAGACTTCGAGCCAAGCGAAGAAGTGAAAAATCACTCACACTGTGTTTCCTTCAATTCACAAAAGAAACTAAAAACACAAGCCACGAAACCATAAATTGCTTTACATAGTAATGCAGACTACATAGCCAACAAGCAAGGAAGGAGCAGGCCTTTCATGGCCGTAAGGAGTTTCACAGCGCAGCCTACAGAAAACAAACCCTCGAAGAAAAATGCAAGAGAGTAGGGTTTTGATGCGTTATAAGTCCACCAATACTTGGAGGAGGATGGTCCACGTGCCTTCCAAAAATTTAATCAAGGGGTCGATTCCTAATGTCAACACTGCACATCCGATGATGAACTAGATATCATTGTCAATAATGAAAATATTGCAATCGACTATATTGTAAAAGTTCTTATCATTGCTCATAATGAAATTTATGCCATCGACCATAGTCTATCGTACATATGATTGCTCATTATACAAACCTTGCCATCGATGATATTAAACTATGCTTTGGAACTAGTATTATATAGGAGCAAATCTTAAATAATGTTATTGCCTTTAGTTTCGACTTCACCATAGTAGTTACTAGGTAGAGAAACTACCTTAAAAGATACAAGTAGCATTGTTTGTTGTAACATTGCAATAACACTTGTATCATGGCGATAACCTAGAGATTAAGATTACAGCTTGTAAACTAGCTGTGCAAAATATAATTATAGTTGCAAACAAATCAAACAAACTGGTATTGTTTCACGACTAGTAAAGGAGAATAGAGTGGAGATATGTTGTTAATTACAATATCTTTTATAAACTAATAGCTCTAAAATTTTCACATAAAACTCAATGCTGATAAATGAAGGAGTCTTCAAGGAGACTGAAGACAAACCTCATTGCAAGAGTTTCTCATAACAAAACTAATAACTCATTGTAAACTTTACCTTTGAAAGATATAGGATTATGTTCATACATAAAGAGCAGTGCACTTGAGTTTTGAACATGACAATAGCAGTAAGATCATGATACAGTAGAAGTAATTATATGCCAAGATCATGAGCTCTATGCTCACTGTAAGAATCTATAATGGACTAGGTACTATAATCTTACGACAAAAAGAAACCTTGGAAGAACTCATTCTTGTAAATGGCATTAACGATGTTAAGGATAAAAGTCATTATGGCTTAAAAATAAATACTGTCATAGATCCAAAACAACGAAGGAATTTACTTTACCTCATCAGAGTCTTGCATCTTAATAATCAATTTATATACTAACATCTTATCATGCTAAGAAGTACTTCTCGACTTAATTCAAAATAAACTCCTACTTGATCAAACGCTTACCTGCTGAATCTGCAAGAACCAGCAGTCCTATTGAGTTAGCAAAATGCTAAGTAAGCTCCGATTTCAAACATGGTTTCTCACCTACTTGACAAAAAGTAAATCATCAGTACATCTAGCAGCAACTATATGCAAGTCATTTTTTATATTAGTTTTTCTGTATTTTGAAACTAATCATTACAAATTGTTAAACTGTTTCATTTTTCCGCTAACCGCTAGCAGTTACTAAACTGCGATTTCAGACATTTTATGTCACTTTAAAAATTTTAAATTTTTCTGAAATTTTGAGGTTATGACATGTGGTATCAGAGCACAAGGTTCAAACACTAGGCCTTGATGAAGCTCAACTTGTTTATATGGAACCATGAATTTAAATCATTTTGATGATGTTGTTTTCTTTTAATGTTATAAACAGAGAAATTTGTTTTTGAGTTTAACAACGGGTATGGAAAGATTGGAGGAATATGCAGAAGAGGAATCCCCTTATACTGAACAAGATAATCTACAAAGAGAACCTATACAAGAAGACATAACCACTAATTCTTCAGAACTTTTACAAATAGTAAAAGAATTAAAATCTGAAATGGAATTTGTTAAAAAATAAAATGAGAGGATTCTGAGAGCTCGGGAGGAGCTGAATCAGATCTTAATAGAAAGATTTCAGACTGAGGGAAAGGGTAAAAGAGCTGATTCGGAAGATATAAGTTATCAACATAAGTATAAAAAGACTAAACATATTAAAAATGAAAGTAGGTCATATTCCAAAGTATTTGGTGATCAACGTAATTCTCATTATACTAGTGACAGTAGTGAGGATAACCACCATACTAGGAAAAGAAAATATAAACCTTATGAAGAAATCTCTGAGGAGTTTAAGAAGATCAAGCCGCCAACATTTAATGGAGAAACTGAAAAGGGGAAGGAAGCAAAATCTTGGTTATCTGGGATGAAGAAGTACTTCCAGATTTATAGCTATTCTAACCAATTAAAGGCTAGGATGGCTATTTATAATCTTACAGGGAAAGCTGATATATGGTGGCAAGATTTAAAGAGAGTGAAAGGTATAAGAGAGAAGAACATAAATTGGAGTACATTCAAGAAATACTTTAAAAAGAAATTTTTACCTGAACAGTATTATGAAGAAAGGGCTAAAGAATTCTACAAGCTAAAACTAGGTATAATGACTATGAAAGATTTGAACAGTAAGATTTTAAGTCTGCTTAGGTATGTGCCATACCTTGTGGATGAAAAATCAAAGGTACAACGGTTTCTTAGCTGTTTATCTTATCACATAAAGGATAGGATTGAGTATGACAATCCGAAAACCCTAGAAGAAGCCATGAGGAAAGCGAATTTCTGTTATGAACAGAATCGTAAAAAGGAGAGTATGGCCAACTGGAAGGCCAAAAGGAACAATAATTATGATCAAAAGAAGAAAGAGTTTGTGCCTAATCAGAATTCTAAAAATAATAATGCCAAAAAATTTTCTAATAAGAATTTCCAGGGGAACAAGAATAATTCACAGAACAATCAGAACAATAAAAAAAATAAAGAGTCTACTAATAATCACAGTAATTACACAAAGAACTTTGAACGAAAAGAACCCGTAAAGTGTTGGGAATGCAATGGTCCACATTATGCCTCAGTCTGTCCTAATAAAAAAAAGATTGTCAGCAATATCCACACAATACAGGAGGAGATGACTATTGGTGATTTAGCAGGGACTATGCCCAGGATCAATGCAGCTTTAGAGAAACGACAAGCAAACTATCAAACTTCCATGGTGGAAGTAGAAGGTAAGATAAACCAAACACCCATATCCATTTTAATTGATCCCAGAGCTAGTTTAAACTATATTTCTCCTAACTTGGTAGAAAAGTGTAAACTTCCAGTTGAAGAATTTGCAAATTCTTGGTTAGTTCAGTTAGCTACTGGTGCAAAGAGAAAGGTAATTAGCTTTGTAAAGAATTGTGCAGTAGCTATGGATCAATTTGAAACTTTTGTTAAGCTTAATGTAATGCCTTTAGGTTCATACAACATATTAATTGGTATGGATTGGTTAGAGCAGCATAGGGTGGTCTTGAATTGCTTTGATAAAACCTTTACTTGTATGAATAATGATGGAAAATTAATAAGCGTAAAGGGAATCCCTAGGAAAACAATCGTAAGGCAGATTTCTGCTTTGCAGCTTAAGAGAGATGTTAGGAAAGGTTGTAAGGCTTATGCAGTAACAGTAACCAATGAAGAGAATCTAGACAACATAGACATATTAAAATTGGAGGATATACCAGTTCTAAAGGAATATGTAGATGTATTTATGGAAGAAATTTCGGGACTGCCTCCGAAGAGGGAATTAGATTTTACCATTGAGCTAGTACCTGGTGTAGTGCCCAGCTCAAAGGCCCCTTATCTGATGAATATACTTGAATTAAATGAACTTAAGTCACAGTTAAAAGAACTTATTGACAAGAATTATATTCGACCCAGTGTGTCTCCTTGGGGGGCACCTGTCATCTTTGTTAAGAAAAAGGACGGAACTCTACGACTCTGCATAGATTATCGTCAATTAAATAAGATGACTATCAAGAACAGATACCCGTTACCTCGCATAGATGATCTGTTTGATCAACTACGTGGAGCCATGGTATTCTCAAAAATTGACTTACGGTCTGGATATCACCAAGTTAGAATTAAAGATGAAGACATCTTTAAAACAACTTTTAGGACTCGATATGGACATTACGAGTTTGTCATCATGCCATTCGGGCTTACTAACGCTCCAACTATTTTTATGTGTCCAATGAATAATGTAATGCATAAATATCTAGATAAATTTGTGGTCGTGTTTATCGACGACATATTAATTTATTCGAAATCTGAAGAAGAACATAAAGAACATTTAAAAATTGTCTTGCAAGAGTTGCGAGATCATCAACTATTTAATAAGTTTAGTAAATGCGACTTCTTTAAAGATAAAATACAGTACTTAGGTCATGTGGTGACTAAAGAAGGAATTTCGGTGGATCCCGAAAAGATAAAAGCAATCGAAGATTGGCCAGTTCCTAAAGACGTAACTGATTTCCGATCATTCATGGGGATTACCGGAGGTTCATCGAAGGGTTTTCGAGAATCACAAATCTGATAACCTCTTTGCATAAAAAGGGAAAGAAATTTGATTGGAATCAGAAGTGTGATGATAGTTTTAAAAAGTTAAAAACCTTATTAACTAGCACACCAATTTTAAGAATTGCTGATCCAAATAAAGATTTTATAGTATGTATTGATGCCTGCAATGACGGTTTAGGCAAGGTATTGACTCAGGAAGGACATGCCATTGCTTATGAGTCTAGGAAATTGAAGATTCATGAAAAGAATTATGCAACCTATGACTTGGAATTAGCTGTTGTCATAGATGCTTTAAAGATGTGGCGTCATCATCTAAATGGAAGAAAATTTATCTTAATGATGGATAATAAGGGATTAAAATATTTGTTAGATCAACCTAACCTGAATGCTAGGCAAGCTAAGTGGCTAGCTTTTCTAAGTGAATATGATTTTGAAATTCAACACATTAAAGGGAAAGAAAATAAAGTTGCTTATGCATTAAGTAGGAATGCAAAGCTGAATTTTACAGCAGCTATCAGCACTTATACAATAGATCTGGAAGAACAACTTAAAGCATGGATAGAACAAGATGAAAATTACCTAAAGTTATAAGCAAAAGCAAAAGAAAATCCAATAGAAAGTCTAAGTACAGGGTATAGCTTGAATGATAAAGGATTTTTACTGTATAAAGACATAATATATGTACCTAACATGCCTAAGATTAAGTTATTAATTTTAGATGAAATCCATAAAACTCCTTACTCAGGCCACCCAGGTTATCAGAAAACTATAACCATGTTAAGAAAAGAATATTTTTGGCCAAACATGAAGACTGAACTGGCAGAATATATTGCTAGATGCTTTGAATGTCAGCAAGTAAAAACTGAACATCAGCATCCAACTGGATTACTTCATCCCTTGCCCATTCCTAGCTGGAAATGGAAGATAATTAGCCTTGATTTTATTACTAGACTGCCTAAAAATCAGAACTTAAATGACTCCATAATGGTAGTGGTCGACAAATTGAGTAAAGCAGCCCATTTTATACTTGTAAAAACTACCTATAAAGCTGCAAATATAGATGATATCTTCTTAAAGCAAATTTTCTGACTGCATGGGATACCGAAGGTCATAATTTCAGACCGAGACCTTAAATTTACAGGTAAATTTTGGAGATCTATGTCTAAAGGATTAAATACCACGTTAAATTTTAGTACCTCCTTCGATCCTCAAACTGATGGACAGACTGAAAGAGTAAATCAGGTACTGGAAGATTTACTAAGAATGTATGTAAAGGAGCAGCCAGGTAAATGGGAAGATTATTTACACCTGGTAGAATTTACTTATAATAATAATTATCAAGCTTCAGCTAAATATAGTCCTTTCGAAATTCTGTATGGAAGGAAATGTAACACTCCCATCTCTTGGAGTAATCCAGTGGACACGTTAGTATTAGGACCTGAATTATTGAAAGAAATGGAAGAAATTGTAAAGCAGGTACAAGGTAATCTGAAAATTGCGCAAGATCAAGAGAAAAGTCAAGCAAACCTTAAAAGAACTCCAAAAGAGTTCCAGGTAGGTGAACATGTTTTCATGAAGGTGAGACCCAAAAGGAGTTCTCTGAGGTTGGGTAGTTGTCAGAATTATTTATACCTGGTAGAATTTGCTTATAATAATAATTATCAAGCTTCAGCTAAATATAGTCCTTTCGAAATTATGTATGGAAGAAAATGTAACACTCCCATCTCTTGGAGTAATCCGGTGGACATGTTAGTATTAGGACCTGAATTATTGAAAGAAATGGAAGAAATTGTAAAGTAGGTACAAGGTAATCTGAAAATTGCGCAAGATCGACAGAAAAGTCAAGCAGACCTTAAAAGAAATCCAAAAGAGTTCCAGGTAGGTGAACATGTTTTCATTAAGGTGAGACCCAAAAGGAGTTCTCTGAGGTTGGGTAGTTGTCAGAACCCTAAATTTTCACAAAAATAATTTTTTTTAAGATAACATAAAATGCTGAATATGATGTTTACTAACGGCTAGCGGTTAGCGGAAAATGAAACAGTCTAATTATTAGTATTAAACATTTTCATATTACGCTAACTAAAACAACATCATTTTCGTAAGGCATATAAGATTTACTTGCATACTGTTTTCTTTCAATTTTACTAATAAGTCTACTTTTTGGCAAGTAGGTGAAATCTATCTTTGAAATCTTGGGCTGACTTAGCATTTATGCTAATGCAGATGGACTGCTGGTTCTTACAGGTAATGATCGACCAAGTAGAAGTTTAATTCATAAGGTAGCAAGAAGTATTTCTGTTTGCAAATAAATATGCTAGTAAGATAAGCTGATAAATCTCAGAGAAACTCTGATCAGGTAATGTAATTTGTCTTCTATAGTTTCTGTTCTAAAACTGTATGCAAAGTTTAGATATAAAGGTTGATACCTTTATCAAGCTTAGTGAAACCAAAGATACTTACTGTGAGCTTAAATCTCGTAATCTTCGTCATATATTTACTTCTATTTTAACATGCTTATCTCACAAATTTTATATTTATTCTTACTATCTTTTGTTCATGAAAGAACTTCTATCGATCTTGATAGTAAAGATTCTCATTAGAGTATATGTTTCGATTTTATTTTTAACTTACTAGTTATGGAATTTATCAACCTGTTACTTGTATGTAAAATAAAAATGCTCACTAATCAAGTTATAAACTTCCGTACTTACATTATCACCTTGCTGCATGTACTATTGTAACAACCTACATTACCATATTATTTTATAATATACTAATATGATTGTTACTTGCATGCTGTAGGAATCTTACTGCTTGGAAATCTCCTGACTATATAAGTTTGGTTATTGCAATTAAATGCATCACTGCATAATGGAATACTATCTATCATCACTTTCATAAGTCTAAGTCATAGGTAATATATTATCAGTGTTATTCCAATGATTATCGACCTTGAGCATGGTTTATTCCATTGTAATTTACTATTACCGTATTGCCTCACTTATAATAAGTTAATGTTTACATTAACTATTATGGTAGATTTTTCTACCTAGAACTTTTAATCTGAAGTTTACCCTAAGTGTAAACTAATATGACCCAGGTTCTTATATTATGCTAAGAATAGACATAAACAAACAATCCCATACTATCTTTGCCAAATAATGATAGAGTCTATTATTATTACTGACCAGTCGAGTTGCAAACTATTAATGGTGAGAGCTTATACCAAGGTCGAGCCTTGCAATTGTCATGGTTTAAATACTTTTACTATTTAAGTCAAACTCCATATTTTATAACCACCCAAAGCCGTCGGTTTACAAGTGATGAAATTTGAACTTTAAAATATTATGTGAATATTTATCGTCGTTGCAAGTATACCTATCCATTGTTCAATGTAAAGGTTCTAATGCATGGTTAACATTGAGAAAGTTCATAAGACATAGTTGATACAACCTTGCACTAGGGTCAACGTTATGAAATTATTGTTAAACAAACATGCGAATCTTGAAGCTATCATACCAATGATATAGTTCATGTGTTATCATTGGTGATTAATATAATAAACGCACTCCATAGTTTCGTGTTTGATTTGTTTATATCATTGTGTTAATAATTTGATGTTTGAAACCACAGGTGGACTATGGACTCGACCCTTGCAAAGTTAAAAGTATTGGAGGGCACGTGGTCACCTCCTATCCATGTATTAGCGATATAAAGGTCTTGCAAACCCTATTTGCTTTGTCATTTGCCTCCGAAGTTCACGCTGGCATGCGGGCTGCTCTACATAGTTCCATGGTGGCCGTGAGGGTTGTTCCTCCACTAGCTTGCTCCAAGGATTTTGCTTGACATTACTGTGGTTTCCGGAGCTCGGTCTTAGATGTGAACCTTACCCTGCAAGTGTTTACTGGTTTTTGTGTTTTGGCTCTCGGCCTGTTCGTAGCTCAGTCCTGCTCTCCTTCATGACCTGTCACTACGTTGTTAAGCTAAAGCTTCTTTGCTACTGTTTGTGCTCCACAGTAGTCGTAGGGTTTGGAGATTTTTGTGTATGCATTATGCAGCTGGTGACAGTCTTTTCGCTGCTCGATACTTTTATATTTACAGGTAAAGATTATCTCGGTTTTTACTATGTAAAGTCTATCAAGTTATGAATACAGTTAGGGTTTTTAATATTATAGAACTGAACCCTGAACTAACGCTCGGTAACAATGCTTGTACAGGAACCATGGCCATTCCAAGCTTCGTTGAAAGACACATGACCATCGTCTTTAGGGGCTTCGTGGCTTTAACCCGTAAGCCCCGAGTTCAGATGGGTTTCGCCCTACTTGTATTTAGGGTTATTGAAGGAGAACTCCGTGCTTGGAAGCCTGCTCGGTCTCTTGGTTTAATAGGAGGTTTTAATAAATTGTTTTCCATTTTAACGTTATAAACCCTTGCTATAATGCTGGGTTATACCGGCCTTGAGCTATGTGATGTATCTTGGTTAAGTTTTTAGCCTTATGGCCTGCCAATGTAATATATTTGGTTTTAAGAAGATTTTTAACTTCGAGCTCTGTCTCGTTTTTGCAATGGTTTTTGTAATTTTGTAATCTATGATTCTGGGTAATTATAGTCTTTCTTTCTTCGCTGTCAATGAAGAAAATTACTGTTTAAGCTAACTTTTGTAAGAATTGTTAATATGAGGACTGTATATTAGTTGTAATGTGAAATATATAATATTAAGTTACTTGTTTGGAATATACAAGCTAGGGTTTTACCGGAAATAAAACCCTTGTCTAAAATATTTTAATAATTTATTATTACTTAGGTTCTACTACTTGTTAATTCGGTTTGATTATTACAGGTGTATAGTGGTAATTTAAATTGTTAACTGTATCTTATCTTGCTTGTTTATAAAAGACATTTGTTTTCATAAAAGACTGTGAACAGTCTAAAGTATGCTTTGGAAACTTCTTGTAGGGTGTATTTATATAGTTATCAATGAAGAGGTTTAAATCCTTAAGTAAATTAAATTATATTTAAATAATTGATAAGTTAGGGTTTCGACCCTGGGGTTCTTTCCTCATAGGTTATAAACCTGTCGGGTAATATAAAGTAGTTTCTAGATAAATAAATTCTTATTTTTTGTATTGTTTATTGTTTATATTTACAGTTTTTTATTTACTAAACTGTCACGTAGAATTTATTCAGAGTTCTCGAAAGGATAGAAAATAAACTATGTAACTCTGTTACTCTTTATAAATTAAGAACTTTTAATATAACCCTATCTAGTTTATATTAAATATTAGTCTTCGATTTAGTTGATATTGTTAGAAGATAAACTATATGAGTAGTAGCTTGTTTATATACTTAACTGTATGTAATCATTGTAACTCTAATGTAGTTTTTCTGCTGTATTCCATTCCGTTATACTAAGTGAAAACATAGAAATAGAATTAAATCATAACACTGTTTTTCCTCCCTAATATTTTGACATTGAATAAAATTATTCTACTATCTATAGATACACTAGCCTATCTACTATTTCCATTCTCTTATCTTCTTAAAGCATTCTACCTATGCTAGAGTACGGCCTGGTTTCCAGGTGTGGAAAAAAACAGTCTAGAAATTATTTTCATTTTATTTCATTAATTTCTAAGCCAATTTAATTTCTATAACAATCTAATAAGGATACTAATTCTAACATTTCACAAACTGTACTTTAACATTCTTATACCAGTTAAACTAAGATTCATTTAACTAACACAGTAAAATAAAACAACATAGAACCTGCTTGGGACATACGACAATAGCGTTAGGAGGCCGTTCCTCCCTACCAATCTCCTGGAAAGCACTCAAACAACGCTTCCTCAAGACCCCCGATCCTGTTCCTGGTCTTCTTGGCTGTGAACTGGTGGAGAATACAAACAGTAGAACCCTTTGTCAACTGACTAGTTCAATATCTCGGTAAAATACTCTGCTCTCAGCAGTATGATCTTCAGCTTAAAAGCTGTAACTAGATCAATCATCAGTTATCCCCTCAAACACTTTCCAGATTTCCCTTCCATTGAATTTCTCTGAAGTACATTCATTCAACTTGAATGATCACTTCTCTAGAATGAGCAGCCTCGACTCTCTTCAATGGGAATTTTTATAAAGATTTCCTAGGTCTTTTGGGTCAGTTGTCATTAATTGAGCCACCTGCTCTGATTCCCCTTTCTTGGGGAATCATGACCCCAATTTTAGGGAGGTTGCCACTTGCAACAGTTGGAAGTGGTTTGAGGATGCTGCCACATGTCAGTTTGCTCTCCACCCAGTCTCCTCCACCAATTTGACCAGTAAACACTCTTCTAATAGCTCTCCTAAGCTGTTGTCTCCTTCTTTTATTTATTTATTTATAAATAAAATATTCATAATTTACATTAAATATCCTTGACCCTGCTGAGTCATTAATTACAACTTAGCATAAAATTTAACATATTGTCCTCAAATAATATAATTTTTTTTTTTGCAAAATTGGGGCATGTGACAGTAGTTATGCCAAACTAGCACCTCGTTATTGTGGTCCTTTTGAAATACTATCCAGGATTGGACAAGTAGCCTATTAGTTAGCCTTACCACCAAATTTAAGAGTTCACAATGTTTTTCACATTTATGTATTGAAGAAATATGTGCATGATGCTTCTCATGTTATTAACTGGAAGGATGTACATGTGGAACCCGTAGGAGATTTTTTTGGTGGAATCGGACTGTATCCTCGAGCGAAGGGAGATCACACTTCGAAACCGCACCATTGGTCAAGTGAAGGCGCAATGGAAGCACCTTAGTCCAGAGGAAGCCACATGGGAATTGGAAAGTCATATGCGGGATGCATATCCAATTCTATTTCAGGGGAACTCTAAGGACGAGGAATAAATAACATCAAGGACGATGTTATAATTTAAGGGGGTGTGTATGTCACATGCCCCAATTTGCAAAAACATTTTTATAATATTTGAGGAAACATTGTGATAAATTTTATGCTAAGTTGTAATTGATGACCAAGTGGGGTCAAGAATATTTAATGTAAATTCAAAATATTTTATTTATAAATAAATAAATGAGGAGACAACAGCTTAGGAGAGCTGTTAAAAGAGTGTTTACTGGTCAATTGGTGGAGGAGACTCGGTGGAGAGGAAACTGACATGTGGCAGCATCCTCAAACCACTTCCAACTGTTGCAGGTGGCAACTTCCCTATATTTGTGGTCATGATTCCCTAAGAAAGTGGAATTAGAGCAGGTGGCTCATTTAATGAAAACTGACCTCGAAGACCTAGGCATCTCTATAAAATTGCCCATTGAAGAGAGCTGAGGCTGCTCATTCTAGAGAGGTGATCATTCAGTGTGAATTAATTTTACTCAAGAGAAATTCAATGGAGGGGATTCTGGAATGTGTTTGAGGGGATAACTACTGAGATTGATCTAGTTGCATCTTTTAAGCTGAAGATCATACTGCTGAGAGCATATTTTTATTACTGAGGTAATTGAACCAGTCAGGTGACAGAGGTTTTACAGTTGCATTCTCCACCCAGTTCTCAGCCAAGAAGACCAGGAACAAGCTCGGGGGTCCTGAGGAAGCGTTGTTTGAGTGCTCTCCAGGAGTTTGGTAGGGAGGAACAGCCTCCTTAAGCTGTTGTCGTCTTATCCTCAATAGGTTCTATTTTATGTTTACTGTCTTCAGTTAAATAATTCTTAGTTTATCTATTACAGGCATGTTAGTGTTTATGGTTTATAAATGAAAAGTAAACTGTGTAATGTTAAGTTCAGTGAAATTATATATTATAGTAGAAATGGAAATGATTATGTAAGTAAGTGAAATAGATAGAAAATAAATTCACAAGCTGTGTTTTTCCACACCTAAACTCAGATCGTACTCTAGCACAGTTGGCTTTTTTAAATAAATGAAATGATTCTTTTATTTGGAATATAAACAGTAGATAGGATTCTTTTATCTAAATGGGAATCGTAGATAGAATTTACTTCAAAGTTTATAAATTACACTAAATATCAGTGTTATGTATTGACTGCTTTAATTTATTGTAGCTATCTAAACAGAAAAAAAAAGGTATAAAAGAAACAGTAAATAATATTATTATTCCCTGTATTAGGTACTGATAAAAATATAGTTAGTATAGATAACAAAAATACATTAAGTAAACTAATATTTAAAACATGTAAAAGGGAATTAGTAAAATTGTTTATAAACTTTAACATTACAGATTAATGTGTATTTTATATAGAATCAAAGGATTCTTTAATAATCTTTATTATTATTATTATTATTATTAATTACTGGAAATCAATATTACCCTAGTTTCGAGTTTGTTGCATTAATAACCTAAGTATTTTCTTAAATAAAAACTATAAGCAAAACTGTTTAGAATCTTTTCATTTCTTACAGAGTTAGCATCATACGTATAACTGTAGGTCTTATAATTTTTCTTATTTCTATTTGAAAAACACAGTAAAAAATAATGTAAGTAGAAACAAGAATTTCATAACACTGTAGGGTTTATAGTATTTCCTTTAACTCTTCAAAACCAAGTTCTAGAAATTAACATTATCTTCTAAACAAAGCTTAAAATAATTTATAATTTACAGAGTAGTAATAAATAAAATACACAGGTAAATAACGAACAAATTACACTAGTAATTATAAACTATGTACAATATAAATTCCTTAATCAAAGGTAGGCTTATAGTGTGTAAGAATCGAAGGGTCGAACCCAAAAACTGCTAATAAAACCTTTTACATAAAAATCTTTATATTAAACTATAACCAGTTACATTACTGACAGGGTAAGTAAAACTCAGTTCTGAGGCTTCACTTTCTTGAAGTTCAATCATAAAAGAAAAAAAAACTGAAATAAACGAGACAGGTGTTATTTAAAAACCTCTAAGCATAAAGGAGGTTTGTTATAATCTTAAAACAAAAAGCATTACATCATTAATCCCTAAGGCTGAAACTGTCTCACCAAAACAACTTATATATCACAACTTCAAAAGCTTGTGCTACCCAGCAAAGTATCGCAAGGGTTTATAATTAAAACATAGATAATAAACAAACAAACTAAACATCTTAACCAACGGTGAATCCGAAGCCATACTTCCAACCATAGCAACCTTCAACCAACAACCCATTTCACAAGCAAGGAGAACCCACGACGAGACTCGGGCTTACCGGCTGGAAGCCCACGAAGATAACTGAAGGACGAGCTCGGTTTTCCATTCAAGTTTGGAGCTGTCTGCGTAGCCTGCAAGTTTATAAACCAAATAATCTTTAAAACTCTGAATAATAATTACTAAACCCTAACTTAATAAATCATTGGCAAATTGAATGCGAACAAAGTAGCAATGTATACCTGTGCTGTGAGCTAGAAGAAAAATCAGAGCCAAAAAGATACGGCCATCCAACTCGAATGTACCAACCGAGAAGCAAGGATATACCCTTAAGCCAACTTTGCGATAGAGGCAGCAAAAGACAGTCTCAAACTCCACGAGGCCAAGGCGAAGGAAGAACAGACACAAGGGTAAAACCTTTTGCAGACTTCGAGCCAAGTGAAGAAGTGAAAAATCACTCACACTGTGTTTCCTTCAATTCACAAAAGAAACTGAAAACACAAGCCACGAAACCATAAACTGCTTTGCACAGTAATGCAGACTACAGAGCCAACAAGCAAGGAAGGAGCAGGCCTTTCATGGCCGCAAGGAGTTTCACAGCGTAGTCTACAGGAAACAAACCATCGAAGAAAAATGCAGGAGAGTAGGGTTTCGATGCATTATAAGTCCACCAATACTTGGAGGAGGATGGTCCACGTGCCTTCAAAAAATTTAATAAAGCGTGGGTCCATTCCTAATGTCAACACTGCACATCCGATGATGAACTATATCATTGTCAATAATGAAAATATTGCAATCGACTATATTGTAAAAGTTCTTATCATTGCCCATAATGAAATTTATGCCATCAACCATAGTCTATCATACATATGATTGCTCATCATACAAACCTTGCCATCGATGATATTAAAGTATGCTTTGGAACTAGTATTATATAGGAGCAAATCTTAAATAATGTTATTGCCTTTAGTTTTGACTTCACCATAGTAGTTACTAGGTAAAGAAACTACCTTAAAAGATACAAGTAGCAATGTTTGTTGTAACATTGCAATAACACTTGTATCATGGCGATAATCTAGAGATTAAGATTACAGCTTGTAAACTAGCTGTGCAAAAGATAATTATAGTTGCAAACAAATCAAACAAACTGGTATTGTTTCATGACTAGTAAAGGAGAATAGAGTGGAGATATGATGTTAATGACAATATCTTTTATAAATTAATAGCTCTAAAATTTTCACAAAAAACTCGATGCTGATAAATGTACGAGTCTTCAAGGAGACTGAAGACAAACCTCATTGCAAGAGTTTCTCATAACAAAACTAATAACTCATTGTAAACTCTACCTTTGAAAAATATAGGATTATGTTCATACATAAAGAGCAGTGAACTTGAGTTTTGAACATGACAATAGTAGTAAGATCATGATATAGTAGAAGTAATTATACGCCAAGATCATGAGCTCTATGCTCACCGTAAGAATCTATAATGGACTAGGTACTATAATCTTACGATAGAAAGAAACCTTGGAAGAACTCATTCTTGTAAATGGCATTAACGATGTTAAGGATAAAAGTCATTATGGCTTAAAAATAAATACTGTCATAGATCCAAAACAACGAAGGAATTTACTTTACTCATCGAATTCTTGCATCTTAATAATCAATTTATATACTAGCATCTTATCATGCTTAGAAGTACTTCTCGACTTAATTCAAAATAAACTCCTACTTGATCAAACGCTTACCTGCTGAACCTATAAGAACCAATAGTCCTATTGAGTTAGCAAAATGCTAAGTAAGCCCCGATTTCAAACATGGTTTCTCACCTACTTGACAAAAAGTAAATAATCAGTACAACTAGCAGCAACCAAATTCAAGTCATTTTTTATATTAGTTTTTCTGTATTTTGAAACTAATCATTACAAATTGTTAAACTGTTTCATTTTTCTGCAAACCACTAGCAGTTACTAAACTGCGATTTTAGACATTTTATGTCTCTTTAAAAATGTTAAATTTTTATGATAGTTTCCCATCAATAAACAAGAATGTTGCAACCACCATTTAACCAAAAAAATAAACGTAACAAATAACAAATTCATCCTAAATATTCATCATATAAATTAGAAAGAGTTGGGCACATTACCAAACACCATGGCATATATGATATATATAACGCAATATCATCACCATAGATAAACAAGAAGCCAGGAATGCTTCTCAAGTTGGATATCTCAATATCTTCTAATTGTTAGATTTTTATCAATTAGACAGTATTATCTTAGGATCTTATCTGAGAGAATAACATGCACAACAATAATCACAAGAGACAAGAGACACAAAGAATTTTCCTCGGGGAAACCATAAAGGAGAAAACCCCGCAACTTCCTCAGAGATAGAATGAGAACCAATGGTAGCAGTAAAATGCAAAGACAGAAAGATGATCTCCAACAACTGTTCTCTCTCTCACTTTTGTGAGCACTTATTCTGACTCATGCGCCCCAGTTGAGTGAGTGTATGTGTAAAATAGAGAGGCTAACTCTCTATTTATACTAATTTATGACTTGACAATTATTTACTAGGGATGACATCTCTAGGAGAGTTTAATAACCCTAGTGCCCCTTATCTGTGGGGACTTTGCCCTCCAATCAACAAGGAGGGTTAACCTTAACTCAATTGTGGGGACTATTTCCCCGACTTACAATGGAGGTTTAACCTCAATGACTTTACATGACTTTATTATATTAATGACTCTCCCGATAGGAACATCGGGGTACAATGAAATATAAGTGATTCTCCCAATAGGAACATTGGGGTACAATGAAATATAAGTGATTCTCCCGATAGGGACATCGTGTTGATGTAATTATAGCTTTGGAATGTATTCACTTGTATATCTTATGTATTGTACCCCGATGTTTATTCTGGGAAGTTTTTGTAATGTATTTGAGTCATGTCATGCCCTGATGTTCCTATCGGGAGATTCAATAATGTAAACAAGTCATGTAAAGTCATTGTGGGTAACCCTCCTATTGTTCAAGGGTTAAAGTCCCCACAGTTGTGGGGCCCTAGGCTTATTAGACTATCCTAAAGAATTCGACCCTAGGTGAGTTATTGTAAGTCGGGGCAATAGTCCCCACCATTGTGTTAAGGATAACCCTTCTTTTGGTCGGAGGAGGCAAAGTCCCCACAAGTTGTGGGGCACTAGGGTTATTAGACACTCCTAGAGATGTCGGATGTAGTAAGTAATTGTTAAGTGAGGCCGACATGTTGGAGTGGGCTTCAAGTGAATGAAAGAATATAAATAGAGAGTGAGCCTCTCTATTTATCACACACACACTCACTCATTGGGGCGCATGAGTGAAAGAGAAGTTGTTGGGACAAGAGAGAGACTACTGCTATCGGGAGATCATCTTTATGTTTTCTAGTTTTGCTTTTGGTGCTGATTCTATCTTTGAGGAATTTGCGGGGTTTTCTCCTATATGGTTTCCCCAAGGAAAATTCTTTGTCTCTTGTCTCTTGTGTTTATTGCTGTGCATGTTATTCTCTCAGTTAAAGATCCTAAGATCACAATGCTAGCTTGAATGATAAAAATCTAACATGGTATCAGAGCTAACCTGAGAAGAAGACATTGTGCAGCTGTAGAAGCTAGGGCTTCTTACTTTTTGGGTATCTCTCCACAATCCATCAGCAAAATTATGCTAGGACGACTCTCCATTGAAGGGCGCATCTTTCTGTTGAAGCGGAATTCGATTCCCGATATTTTCAGTTTTTGGTGCGGGAAATAAGGGCTTCTTAAAGAAGAGTAATTTTTGAGTGATCCCGGCATAGGATTCTATCCTCATTAAAATCGAATTTTAGAGACCTAGGTTGAGATTTTTGGTTGGGTATAACTCCAGGAAAGTCAAAACCTAGTTTGACCCCAAGCTGGAACAACCCTAAAATACTAAAACTGATAAGTTTTGGTAGATTTGCTATATGTCAGGATTGGAGAAGGATCAGGAGCTGAAACTTTCATAGACTGAAGATAAAATCTTGATTTACAATTTTTCCAAAATTCACCCTTAGATTCGCAATATTCTGGGAGATATGATCCCTTCAAGTTATGGTTCTAGCCTCTTCCAGGATTCATCCCTAAACAGGACACCTGGGGAGAATTGCTATATCTTGGCTACAAAGGTCCAAATGAAATTTCTGAAGATGTTCCAGAAAGGGAATGGACTATAATTTCTATGGTCCAAGTTTCAGACCCAGAAGATGAAACAGTGACACGTGGCAGTCCGTACAACTTCGTTGTGCTGAACAGTCCTGAAACAGGTCACCTTGGGAAAACAATCATAGGTACCAATTGGTGAAACCAATTCTGATGAAACCTATGGTGTTGGAATAGGTACAGATGAGGCTACCTCAGTACAAAGTTTCAGACATAGGGGATCAATAATTTCAGATATATCATAGAAACAGTATCAAGCATTTCTGCAGAAGAAATCGGTAAACTAGGGCTTCCTGTTCTGGGAGCTTCCCTCCACTATTTTCAAAAAATGAGTACACTGGACAGCTCAACTTGAAGAGATCTATATTTCTATCTAATTAGATCTGAAAGATTCCAAATTTTTAAAATTAGTGTTTCTCTGACAAACCCTAGATTAGCCAGCTCCGGAACCAGGACAGACACCTCAAATCAGTAAGATCTAATCTTTTGCTATTTTCATTTGAGGTTCTCATTTCCAAGTGATTTATCATATTAGCTTGATGATAAGCTTGGTGAAGTTGACAACTTCCAAGCATGGAAGTATATGATCTCTCTAAAGAAAATGAATTGGACACCCACATGAGTGAAGAGGTTCCATTTCCAGAGGGAGATGAGGCTAAAAGCCTTACACCAGAAGAACTTGGTCAAGGCCAAGAAGATCATTGTTGATTCAATCACGGATCACCTTGTACCACAAGTGTCTTCCCTAAATACACCGAAGATGTTTGATTCCTTGACCAAGCTATTTGAAGGGAAGAACATAAATCGGAATATGACCTTAAGAAACCAGTTGAAGAATGTAAAGATCCAGAATGTAGAGACCATACATTCATACTTTACAAGGGTCTCTCAAATCAAAGAACAACTTGAAGCAGTAGAAGAAAAAGTGGAGAATGCAGAAGTGGTGATAGCCACCTTGAATGGTCTCCCATGATCATGGGATTCATTCATTTGAGGAATGTGTGCTAGAAGGAAGTGATTACTTTCAGCAGACTCTGGGAAGAAGAAGAAGCTTGACTCATAAGAAGAGAAGAGAAGATGGGAGCAATTGAAGATCAAGCTCTCACCATCCAAAGAAGATCCCTCAAGTGACGAGGAATATGAAGAACTAAACTCTTGAAGAACCTCTTATCCAACTTAGCATTTGGATAAGAAACGATGCTATTATGAATGAAGAAGATGATGAAGCTGAAGGCTCAAGAAGGAGTCCACCCATGAAACAAATAAAGATAAGTATTCAATTGTCATTTCATGATATTGTTTTGTTATGCATTTGTTTATATTCAGTTGATGTATTATGCATGATAGAATGTTTGTATTAATGACAGTATACTACTAATATGCATGTAATGGGTAAGTAGCTCATGGTTCTATACAACTCTCCATTGCTACTTATATAGAATGAAACCTCTTTGCTGACATATTGGATTAGTGCACACTCTCAATGTTGTCTTGGTAGATATGGAAGGCATCTAGAAAGTTTCCGTGAGATATGGATGAATGTTATATTGGCTAAAATAGTTGCATAATCATATATCTTGATGCAAAAGATTTTTTCATTATGAATATACCTTATGAAATGTTTCTAACCATACAACTAATGCATTTGACTTGTAGGAAAGATCGCGTAAAATTGCCTACAAGAAAAGAAGGATGAGACTTGTTTCGAAGAACAAGTGATGACAGTTCAAGATGAAGAATAATAAGACGAATGCAGCGACATCATTGATGCAAAACCTTCCAGCTATGAAGAAGTAACCAAGAAGAAAGGGAAGACCAGTTCAAGAAGAACGATGTCTAGGATGTAGTATCGATACATGAAGGGAAGTTCGTAGTTCCATCATGCAGTAGATGGAAACATCGTGGGATACAAGGCAATATTCGTAGCACGAGGCTTCTCACGAAAATAAGGCATGGACTACGAAGAGACATTTGCAGCCAGTGGGAGTTGAGACACATAATAGGCAGAATCATGTGTGCAAATGAAAGAAGGCCTTGTACGAGTTTAGAAGATGTCCATGGGATAACACATACATGATGAGCTTGATGAAGACATTTACCTTTGCTACAAGGTTGAAGATGAAAGCCTATAGAGGATGACAAGCTCACAGATGGGTGTGAGAAGAACTTTTGGAAAAAAAAAGGTTCAAGATAGAGGATCTTGGTATCCAGTGACCCTAGATGGATACATAGAATATTAGTAGCAGAGGAAGCTACTTGTCACTCCAGTACAGAATGTTTCAGTGCATAGAGTATGGAAGATAGAGGGAGTATGATGCTTCAGAGGGAGTGATTGTAGAAGATCCTGAGGTTCGACATGGTTCTATAGGATGGATAGATTACTGATGACTCTAGGCTTTACTAAGAGTAAAGCAGATTCCAACCTTTGCTTCAAGGTTGAAGGCGAAAGACCGGTGATGCTCCTGTTATGTATCGATGCACTATTTTCTAGGCATGGAGGTGTGGCAGAATGCGGATGGAATCTTCCTCGGACAAGGGAAGTATACAGTAGAGATCCTGAAGAGGTTCGAGATGATGGAATGTAAGGCCATGACCACACCTATGGCATCGAACATGAATCTATTGAGTGATGCTTCATCAGAGACGGTTGATGCTACGATGTATTGTCAGATGATTGGGTCCTTGATGTACCTGACAAACACATGAACAGATATTTGCTTTGCTATGAACACCTTCAGCCAGTTCCTGACAGATCCGAGACATGTTCACTTGATTGCTGCAAAGCATATTCTGAGGTACCTGAAGGGTACCGTTGATTATGGGCTCAAGTATGAGGTGAATCAAAAGATTAACCTGGAGGGTTATGTTGATTCAGATTGGGTAGGCAGTGCCATCGATAGGAAGAACACTTCAGAGTGTTGCTTCAGTATGAGATCAGGTGTGATCTCTTGGTTTAGCAGGAAGCAATCCTGTGTGGCACTGAGTACAGCTGAAGCAGAGTATGTCGCAGCTTGTTCATCTAGTTATGAGGTAGTATGGCTAAGGAAGCTACTGTCTGATTTATTTGATCTCCAGTTGGATGCTACTTGTATACATTGCAACAACCAAAGTTGTGTGAAGTTGTTGGAGAAACCAGTTTTCCATGACAAGTCGAAGCATATCGAGATCAAGTATCACTATATCAGGGATATGGTGCAGAGAGGAGCAGTGAAGCTCCAGTATGTTGCGATGGATGAACATATAGCTGATGTGTTGACGAAACCATTAGCTAGAGTGAAGTTTGAGTACTTTAGGGAGAATCTTGTTGTTCTCCAGATCAAGGTTCCCTCCAAAGGGAAGTGATGAGTCTGTGAGCCATTCTGACATGGTGAGAGGATTGGTTCCTTCCATGTTCAGATGTAAGGGCTGAGCCATTCTGTCATGGTGAGAGGATTGGTTCCTTCCATGTCATATGTGAGTGCTGAGCCATTCTGATGTGACTATATGATTGGTTCCTACATGATCAGATACAAGTGCTAAATGCCATTCTTGGAATGGAGGCACCTGGTCAATTACTAGGAAAGCTCAGTATGGGACTAAGGGCCATTCTGATATGACTATGGGATGTGTTCTCACATGATCAGATATGAGTACATGGCCATTCTGATGTGATTGAGGGATGTGTTCCCACTTGATCATATATAAGGGCTGATGCCATTCTCTGGGAGAATGGAGGCACTTGGTCAGTTACCAGGAAAGCTTAGTTTGGGACTGAGGGCCATTCTGATATGACTGTGGGATGTGTTCTCACATGATCAAATATGAGTGCATGGCCATTCTGATGTGATTGAGGGATATGTTCCCACTTGATCAGATATAAGGGTTGTTGCCATTCTTTGAATGGAGGCACTTGGTCAGTTACCAGGAACCCTTAGTCTGGGATTGAGAGCCATTCTGACATGGTGAGAGGATTAAGTTCCTTCCATGGTCAGATGTGAGTGTTGTGCCTTTTCACAGATGGTAGTAGGTGTGTCCTACCATGCTAGTGTATGTAAGTGTTGTTCCTTTCCATAGATGGTAGTAGGTGTGTCCTACCATGCAGGTGGATGTAAGTGCCGAGCCTTTCCACAGATTATAGTAGGTGTGTCCTATCATGCTGGTGGATGTGAGTGTTGTGCCTTTTCACAGATGATAGTAGGTGTGTCCTATCATGCTGGTGAATGTAAGTGCTGGGCCTTTCTGACAGGGTTGTGGGATGTGTTCTCGCATGGTCAGATGTGAGTGCTGGGCGTGCCTTTCTGACATGGTGTTGGATGTGTTCCTCTCATGGTCAGATGTAAGTTCCAGGTGGGCCATTCTGACTTAGGGTAAGATATAAGCGTTGAAGAAGAACTACATGGAGGCTAGGCCTACAACCAACATGAAAAAGGGCTGGCTCTATATAACTTCCTGTGACGAGAAGAATCATGAGATAGCACCCGTGATGATGATCCAACAGTGATGATCCAGATCAAGTGATGATCCAGATCCAGTGATGATGATCCAGATCGAGTGATGATCCAAATCCAATGATGATGATCCAGATCCAATGATGATCTAGATCCAGTGATGATCTAGATCCAGTGATGATGATCCAGATCGAGTGATGATCTAGATCCAGTGATGATGATCCAGATTGAGTGATGATCCAGATCCAGATGAAGATGACGAGAACTCAATAATGATCCAGATGATACAAAGAAGAATACTTGTGTTGATAAATTGTGTCGAGAGAATACCTTCCTAGTTAAGAGGGAGTGTTGATGTAATTGTAACTTCGGAATGTATTCACTTGTATATCTTATGTAGTGTACCCCGATGTTTATTCTGGGAAGTGTCTGTAATGTATTTGAATCATGTCATGCCCCGATGTTCCTATCGGGAGATTCAATAATGTAAACAAGTCATGTAAAGTCATTGTGGGTAACCCTCCTATTGTTCAAGGGTTAAAGTCCCCACAGTTGTGGGGCCCTAGGGTTATTAGAATATCCTAAAGAAGTCGGCCCTAAGTGAGTTATTGTAAGTCGGGGCAATAGTCCCCACCATTGTGTTAAGGATAACCCTCCTTGTTGGTCGGAGGAGGCAAAGTCCCCACAAGTTGTGGGGCACTAGGGTTATTAGACACTCCTAGAGATGTCAGATGTAGTAAGTAATTGTTAAGTGAGGCCGACATGTTGGAGTGGGCTTCAAGTGAATGAAATAATATAAATAGAGAGTGAGCCTCTCTATTTATCACACACACACTCACTCATTGGGGCGCATGAGTGAAAGAGAAGTTGTTGGGACAAGAGAGAGACTACTGCTGTTGGGAGATCATCCTTATGTTTTTGGGTTTTGCTTTTGGTGCTAATTCTATCTCTGAGGAAGTAGTGGGGTTTTCTCCTTTATGGTTTCCCTTAGGAAAATTCTTTGTGTCTCTTATCTCTTGCATTTATTGCTGTGCATGTTATTCTCTCAGTTAAAGATCCTAAGATCATAATGCTAGCTTAAATGATAAAAATATAACACATTGAGGTACAATATAAGATATACAAGTGAATACATTTCGAAGTTGCAAATACATCAACACTCCCTCTTAACTAAGAAGGTATTATCTTGACACTATTCATCAGCACAAGTCTTTTTCTCTAGATCAAGTCTGGATCATCATCAACACTGGATAATCATTGGATCATCACTAGATCATCATCTAAGCTGTATCATCACTGGATCATCATCATCATCACTGCATCCGCTATCCCTATCAACTGGTGCTATCTCTCAATTCTTCTCTTCATAGGAAGTTGTGCAGAGCCAACCCTTTTTCATGTTGGTTGTAGGCCTAGCCTCCATGTAGGTATTCATATTCTTCAACACTTATATCTGACCCAGTCAGAAAGGCCCACCCAACACTTACATCTAACCATGGGAGGAGCACATCCACCACCATGTCAGAAAGGCACACCCAACACTCACATCCATCGACATGGTAGGACACACCATCTACCATCCGAGGAAAGGCCCAGCACTTACATCCATTGGCATGATAGGACTTACCATCTATCATTCAAGGAAAGGACCAACACTTACATCTACTGGCATAGTAGGACACACCATCTACTATCCATAGAAAGGCACAACACTTATATCTAACCCAATCAGAAAGGCTCAGCACTTACATCCTCTAACATAGTAGGAAACACCATCTACTATCCAAGGAAAGGCTCAACACTTACATCTACTGGAATAGTAGGACACACCATCTACTATCCAGAGAAAGGATCTACATTTACATCCACTGGCATTATAGGACACCATCTATCATCCAAGGAAAGGCTCAGCACTTACATCTATTGGCATGGTAGGACACACCATCTACCATCAAGAGAAAGGCTTTGCACTTACATCCACCAGCATGATAGGACACACCATCTATCATTCAGGGAAAGGCTCTGCACTTATATATGACCATGGAAGGACCCGCCTACCACCATGCAGAAGGGCTCCGCACTTACATCTGACCCAGTCAAAAAGGCTCTGCACTTACATCTGACCATGGGAGGACCCGCCTACCACCATGTCAGAAGGGATTCACACTTACATTTGACCCAGTCAGAAATGCTCTGCACTTACATCTGACCATGGGAGGACCCACCTACCACCATGTTAGAAGGCCTCTGCACTTACATCTAACCATGGGAGGACCCACCTACCACCGTGTCAGAAAGGCACACAGACTCATCACTTCCCCTAGGAGGGAACCTCGATATGGAGAACACCAAGCTTCTCCCTGAAGTACTCAAACTTCATTCTGGCCATTTCTAGCATAGAATCACATCAGGGTTGATTACGTCCAAGGATAACCTGCGATCTTCGCCAGGTCCGATTACATCCGAGGACAACATACAGGACCATTTACGTCTGAGCAACCTACAAGCTTCGCTAGGATTTTATTCTCAGACAACCTGTCTCATCAGCTATGCTAGAACTCCCTCTTTCAAGAGATCTCGATCTGGATCACATACTGGAGCTTCACTGCTCCTCTCTGCATCATAAAAAATGCAAGTCAGATCAATCAATTCAAATAGTAGTTTTCAAAAGAAACATACTACCTCCCAGATATCTGAGCAAGTGGCAACATATTTTTTCTTGTCTGTACTCAGCGCCATGCAAGACTACTTCCTGCTAAACCAAGAGATCACACCTAATCTCATACTGAAGCAACACCCTGAAGTTCTCTTCCTATCAATGGCACTGCCTACCCAATCCGAATCCACATAACCTTGTAGGTTAATGTTCTGATTCACCCCATACTTGAGCCCATACTCAATTGTACCCTTCAGGTACCTCACTGCATGCTTTGCAACCATCAGGTGAACATGTCTCAATGTGTTCACATCAAAGCAAATATCTGGTCTCGTATTCGTCAAGTACATTAAGGAACAAATCATCTGACGATACATTGTGGCATCAATCATCTCTGATGAAGCATCACTCAATAGCTCTAGGTTTGATTGCCATAGGTGTAGTCATGGCCTTGCAGTCCATCATCCTGAACCTCTTCAGGATCTCTACTGCATACTTGCCTTTTCCCAAGGAGATTCCATCTGCATTCTGCCACACCTCCATGCCTAGAAAGTAGTGCATCATCCCCAAGTCCTTCATCTCGAACTCGGCATCAAGTCTCCTTCTTATAAATTTAATGAGTTCCTCTTTTCTGTGAGGAACAAGTCATCGACATATAACAAGAGCATCATTGGTATTCCTCCTTCAACCTTGAAGCAAAGGTAAAGCCTAGAGTCATCAGTAATCTGTCCATCCTGTCACACCATGTCGAACCTCAGGATCTTCTGCAGTCACTCCCTCTGAAGCGGATCATCATTCTCCCTCTTCCTTTCGTACTCTATGCATTGAAACATTCTGTACAGGAGTGACAAGTAGCTTCCACTGCTACTAATATTCTATGTATCCATCTAGGGTCACTAGATACCAAGATCCTCTATCTTGAACCTTTTCAAAAGTTCTTCTCGCACCCATCTGTGAACTTGTCATCCTCTATAGGCTTTCATCTTTATCCTTGTAGCAAAGGTTAAGATCTTCATCACTCTAGGTGATATTCAAGCTCCTCATGTATGTGTTATCCCATGGGTGTCTTCTGAGCTCATACAAGGCCTTCTTTAATTTGCACACATGAGTCTGCATGTAACGTGTCTTAAGTTCTAGTGGCTGCAAATGTCTTTTCGTAGTCTATGCCTTCTTTCCGTGAGAAGCCTCGTGCTACGAATCTTTCCTTGTATCCTACTGCATGCTGGATCTTGCAGATCCATATGGAAGAGATTAGGGACTTCCCTTCAGGTCTTTGACATTGCATTCTAGTCATCATTCTTCATTTTGGATGATTTCTCGAACTGTCGTCACTTGTTTTTCGGAACAAGTCTCATCCTTCTTTTCTTGTAGGCGATTGTACACGATCTTTCCTACAAGTCAAATGCATTAGTTGTATGGTTAGAAACATTTCATAAGGCATATTCATAATGGCAAATTCTTATGCATAAAGATATAATCATGCAACTAATTTAGCCAATACAACATTCATCCATATCTCACAGAAACTTTCTAGATGCCTTCCATCTCTACCATGACATCATTGAGATTGTGAACTAATCCGATATGTCAACAAAGAGGTTTCATTCTAGATAAGTAGAAATGGAGAGTTGTATGGCACCATGAGATACTTACCCATCACATGCATATTAGTAGTATGCTGTCATTAATGCAAACATTCTATCTTGCATAAAACATCAACTGAACATAAACAAATGCATAACAAAACAGTATCATGAAATGACAATTAAATACTTATCTTTATTTGTTTCATGGGTAGATTCCTTCTTTTAGCTTCATCATCTTCTTCATTCATAACAACATCATTTCTTATCCAAATTCTCAAGATGGATAAGAGGCTCTTCAAGAATCAAGTTCTTCATGTTCCTCATCGCTTGAGGGATCTTCTTTGAATCGTGAGCGCTTGATCTTCAGTTTCTCCCATCTTCTATTCTCTTATTATGGGTTGAGCTTCATCTTGTGTGTGCTCTTCCCAGAGTCTGCTGAAAGTAATCACTTCCTTCTGGCACACATTCCTTGAATGAATGAATCCCATGATCCTGGGAGGCCATTCAAGGTGGTTATCACAACTTCTGCATTCTCCACTTCTTCTTCTACTGCTTCAAGTTGTTCTTTGATTTGAGAGACCCTTGTAAAGTATGACTGCATGGTATTTGCATTCTAGACTTCACATTCTTCAACTGTTTTTCTTCAAAGTGATCATCTTCTGATTAATGTTCTTCCCTTCAAATAGACTGGTCAGGGAATCAAACATCTCTTTAGGTGTCTTTAGGGAATACACTTGTGGTATAAGGCGATCCTTGATTGAATCAGTAATGATCTTCTTGGCCTTGAACAAGTACCTATTGTGTAAGGCTTTAGCCTCATCTCCCTCTGGAACTGGAACCTATCCACTTATGTAGGTGTCCAATTTATTTTCTTCAAGAACTAGTGAAAACTTATACTTCCATGCTTGGAAGTTGTAAGCTTTACCAAGCTTGTCATCAAGCTGGCGTGATAAGTTATTTTGAAATGAGAACCTCAAATGTAAATAGCAAAAGATTAGATCTTACCGATTTGAGGTGTATGTCCTGGTTTTGGATCTAGATAATATAGGGTTTGTTAGAGAAACCCTAATTTTCAAAACTTAGAATATTTCTGATTTTATTGGATAGAAATATGCACCTCTTCAAGGCAAGCTGTCCAATGTACTCCTTTTCTGAAAATAGGGGAGCGAAGCTCCCGGAACAGAAAGCCCTAGTTTTCCAAATTCTTCTGCAGAAATGCCTGATATTATTTATGCAGTATCTCTACAACTACTACTCCTCTATGTCTGAAACTTTGTACTGAGGTAGCCTCACTTGTCCTCTTTCCAACATCATAGGTTTGACCAGAATTTCTTTCTCCAATTGGGACTTATGAGATTTTTCCCAAGGTGACGTCTTTCAGGATTGTTCAACATAGAAAACTTGAACGGACTTCCATATGTCGCTGTTTCATCATCAGGGTCTGAAACGTTTACCACTGAAATTAAAGTCCATTCACTATCTGGAACATCTTGTAAAATTTCATTTGGACCTTTGTAGCTGAAGATATAGAAATTCTCCCTAGGTGTCCTATTTTGGGATGAATCCTGGAAGAGGTTGGAACCCTGATTTGGAGGAATCATATCTCCTGGACTATAGAGAATATGAGGCTAAAATATTTATACAGGGTAAATCAGGATTTTATCTTTAGCATGTGAAAATTTTGGCCCCTGAGACTTCTTCAATACAAAGATATAGCGAATGTACCAAAACTATCCATTTTAGTATTTTAGGGTTTTTCAAGCCCGGGGTCAAACTAGGGTTTGACTTTCCCAGAGTTTTACTCAACCAAAAACTTCAACCTTGGTATCTAAACTTCGATTCTGATAAGGATAGAAATCCTATGCTGAGCTCACTAAAAAATTCCTCTTCTATAAAATGCCCTCATTTCCTACAGCAAAAACTGAAAATGTCTGGAATCAAATTCTGCTTCGATAGAAAGATGCGCCCTTCAATGGAGAGTTATCCTAGCCTCCTTTTGTTGATGGATTATGGAGAGAGACCCAAAAAGTAGGAATCCCTAGCTTCTGCAGCTGCACAGTGTCTTCTTCTCAGGTTAGCTCTGATACCATGTTAGATTTTTATCAATTAGACAGTATTATCTTAGAATCTTATCTGAGTGAATAACATGCATAGCAATAATCACAAGAGATAAGAGACACAAAGAATTTTCCTCAGGGAAACCATAAAGGAGAAAACCCCGCAACTTCCTCAGAGATAGAATGAGCACCAATGGCAGCAGTAAAACCCAANTCTATCACTTGTGTGAGCATTTCCTCTCTCACTCATGCGCCCCAGTTGAGTGAGTGTATATGTAAAATAGAGAGGCTCACTCTCTATTTACACTAATTTCCTACTTGATAATTACTTACCAGGGTTGACATCTCTAGGAGATTCTAATAACCCTAGTTCCCCTCAACTATGGGGACTTTTCCCTCCGATCAACAAGGAGGGTTAACCTTAACTCAATTGTGGGGACTATTGCCCCGACTTACAATGGAGGTTTAACCTCAATGAATTTACATGAATTTATTATATTAATGACTCTCCCGATAGGAACATTGAGGTACAATGAAATATAAATGATTCTCCCAATAGGAACATCGGGGTACAATATAAGATATACAAGTGAATACATTTCAAAGTTACAAATACATCAACAATGATAAGTTAAGTTGGAAATTCATGATAGAAACGCTCAAGGCCTATGACTTCAGTTAAGAGTGGATTGAATGGATAATGAACACGACCTCCTTTGTTTTCTTACCAATCCTACTCAATGGATTTCCCACTAAAATGTTTAGCCCATCTCGAGGTATTCAATAGGGCAATCCTTTATCTCCTTTCCTTTTCATTCTAATGGGTAAAGGTCTTAGTCAGTTGATCAAAGTCACTGTGGAAATAAATGAAATCAAAGTGTTGAATCTTCATAGTGGTGCTGACAAGTAAACTCACCAACAATTTGTTGATGACATGATGCTCATGGGCCATCCTTCAGTATAAGAAGCCAGATCCTTCAAGAATGCTTAAATATGTTCTCAAAAGCATCAGCTCTGGAAATCAATAGTGGAAAGTCTCTGGTGTTTTTCTTCAATACTTCCAAGGTTTCTCAAAGGAATATAATCTGCATCTTGGGATTCTAGGGGAGCTCCCTTCCATCCAAATATTTAGGTGTCCTCTGGTGGAAGGAGTTATCAGAAAAGTCTCGTGGGAAGATTTACTGGACCGAATGAAGAGGAAGTTGTCTAATTGGGCGTTTTAGCCCCTCAATCTTACCAACATATTGACCCTCATCAAATCAATGCTTCAAGTGATGCCCATCTATTTGTTTTCTAACATGGAAGCTCCTAAGGAAGTTCTTATAGAGATGGGAAGTATCCAATGCCAATTATTATATTGTGGAAGTCCTAATAAACATAGGAGAGCGCAGGTCAGTTGGGATAAGGTATGTAAACCAAAATACCAAGGGGGTCTTGGTCTTAGAGACATGGAAAAGAACAATGAGGTTCTAAGGGATAAAATATGGTGGAATTGGGTCACCCACAATGCAGAATCATGGGAAAAATCATGGCACATAAAATATGCCCAGGATCGACCAAAAAAGGATGTCATAAGGTTTAATGAAGAAAAATAAGGATCACATATTTGGAGGATATCCCTCGGTAGTAGAAGCATCATACAAGACCATAGCTTCTTCGAAAGTAGAGATGGCGAGCCAACAATTTTTTGGGAAGATACATGGCAACAGATGCCCAGAATCTCTACTCATATTAATACACAGGCAAGCTAGGACAAATATATGGAGTTGGGGCTTACAAAGGTCAATCAAATCTAGAAGGTGGAGCTGGAAGAAAGGGACTGTCACGAATGGAATTCACTCGAATGGTGGAATTAGAGGTTCCCTATAGAAGAGATACTTAGGATTCAAGATGTCCTCCAGGATAGATGCATAAGGATTCAAAGTGGTATGGACAAGCTAAGGTGGGGTTACTCGACAAAATGCATTTTCAATACCAAGGAAGCGTATGAGCTCTGGACTAATCGAGGGGAGGCGCAAGCAAAAGTAATATGGAAAAAGATATGGAAATCAAACTCATGGCCTAAAGTCACTACTTTCCTATGGTTAATTATATATCTACGAATTTTAATAGGGGAGAATCTTAAAAACTGAGGCATGATTGGATATTCACAATGCCCCATGTGCAATTGTGAGGAGGAAACCATGGATCATCTCCTTGATTACTGCCCCTTTGCATCTTCCTTATGGGATAGGGGAGCTGAAATTTTCCGAATATCAACCCTATACGAGGGTAGCCATACCAAAGTCTCAGACATTGGGACATAAAATCCTTCCATAACCCCATTTTCGCTTACATATGGCTCATGTTTCCAAGATTACTAATGTGGGAAGTTTGGAAGGAAAGGAACGACAAGATTTTTCAGGACAAGAATGCCAACTTACATAAAGTATGGAGCAAAGTTGAAACTCACATTAAGGAAACAATTAAAATCACTCTGTGGGATGAAAAGGACTAAGAAATGGGATATTTGGAGAAAAGAATTATCGTAGACCAAGGTTGGGTCCGTTGGGAAACTAAAATGGTTACCTAGGATATCTTGGTTGTTTGGTCCCCTCTCTCGGTTGGTTATTTCAAGCTAAATTTTGATGGTGCCTCTAAGGGTAACCTTAGTTTCGCTGGTTTTGGAGGGCTGGTAAGGAATTAGGAGGGTCACATTTTGCAAGTGTACTAGGGGTACATAGGAAACAATTCAAACAATGTTGCGTAGTTGGAGGGTTTGCTTTATGGTCTCAATATGGTTGCTCGCAAAGGATGGGAGTTGACCATGGTAGAAGGGGACTCCAAAGTCATCATTCAAATGGAGAAAAAGCTACAACATGGACAACGAGTTTCCAAGGTAGTGGAGAGCTGGAGGGTGGTCTATAGGGTGGAAGAACTGGAAGCTCAACTAAGTGAACCTCATGCGTGGACCTTTTTCCATGTCAAGAGTGATGGCAATAAAGATGCAAACCACTTAGCAAATGTGGGGGAAGATAAGAAACATCAAGATAAGGAAGGTCAACTGGCAAGTTTCAGATCTCAAGAGTGGGTAACTAATGTTCCTAGCTGTCCCTCTAGGACACTTAGCTTTTGAGGGAAGAAAGGGATGACACGAGTCACTTATATGATGCTCATGTTAGGGCCCACGCAGTTAGTACGATTTCCACTAGGAACAATCATTGTCCACCTCCTAAGGGAGGTGATCATACTAACCGATATAACACCCAACATAGTGAAAATTTAAATCCCCACATAGGTAATAATGAGGAAAGGTTATTGCAAGGTCATCGAACAGAGGATGAAGTATGTTAATCTTATGCGAGAAGATGTGATATTTGGAGGGATTTTCTTTCTTCTTGATGAGAAGGGAAAATTAATGATGGGAGCAATTAGGAAATGGCATGTCGAGAATGTTATAAAGATGAAGGAAACCTCGAGACTAATTGTAGTCATCTCAAATTTATCACCTATATAGAGCTTTTGTGTGAGATAAATAAGAAGAACCAAAGCGTGGAGGGCCAGTCTTCCCCATGGTTGAGAATTATAGCTCCTAGGGGGAGACAATCAAAGGAGGCCATGAAGAAGGAAATGAAAGGAAAGACCGCGAGGGTGACTCAGGAGCAGAAGAGGGATTTTCAAGCGACTAAGTTCTTTCGTGACATAATCCCTCCCACCATCATAGGGGAAATTGAACGAGTGAAAAGGAATTATGGGAGCAAGTGAATTCCCTCAACATGAAGGAAATTAGAGAGGAAGCGACAAAGTGGGTTTAGGACCTTGGTTCAACTAATGGCCATCTTTTCGCCTACGATCGAATCATTGTAACCTATTGGGTTATGAAAGGACTTCTCTCCCATGTGCTTATGGAATGTGAAAAAAAGATGCTAGTGATACAGAACTTGCCCACGCTTGGAAGGAGCATAAATGAGACTACCGATCAATGCACAGGAAAATCGACATCATGGCGAGAAAAATGGGCATTCAACTTTACCCTCTTCATGTTGTTGGTTCTAGTACGATCCTGTCGACTCTAAGCGAGAGCATTTTAGGTGTGGCATTAGGTATTAGAAGCTTTAATGCTGCTGGGAAAGAAGAAGGGGGTTCAACCCTCGCTTGGAGCACCCACGGAGTTCTGTCCCTCACTTTGGGGAGGGTTCGTCCAACTGTTTATGTCTGTGGTCTAGGATATGTATTTCTGTTTGAGTATATATGTTTAAATATTGGCTTTTATTTAAGTAACAGGATGTATAGGATGATTGATGCATAACTATTGGCTATGTAATGGGTGGGTTAGAATGTCTCAATTTTGATGACAATAGTTTATTTCAAGGTGATAGACAATATAGAGGATTTTGGGGATGAAAATCAGGCTGTAGTGTTGTCTTTGAGTTGGAAAGGCTTTATGATATGAATTCCATGTACCTTTTTTTATATAGTAATATAATGTCTTACTTATATATATGTGTGTGTGTGTGTATGGGGTAACCAAGAAAACATTCAAATAGTAAATTAAGATGTAATATACCCATGAAATAGGGAATTATTATAAATAAATTTAAAAATGATAGTATAAAAAAAATTAAAAAGATAGTTACCAAAACAAATGAGAATAGTCTCAAAAGTGTATTCACCCCATGCTTGAATAACTACATGAGGTGACTTTTCCCACCAACCTCACATGCATTTAATGATTGGAAATAGTCAAGAGAAGGAAATTGGCCTATTTAAAGCACATGGAAACAATTAAAAAATTTACAAGGTTGACACTTGACAACAAAGGATTTAGTTTCCCATAGGCCCCCTTTCCTCTTCTCCTTTGGTGAAATCATAACCCTCTAGAGCTCGTTTACACAACCATTTTGGACCATTTTATTATTTCTCCAACATTATAATTACATAGATTTTGAGTCAGCATGATGATCCAACTATTTGGTCCAAATAAAAATATTTACATCATGCATGCTTAGTCATCCACTAGTCAGGCATCGGCCTTGAGCTCGATACTATGAATCCATACTAGATATTTATGTCATTTACATAATTTTGATTCAATACATTTGAAGTCAAAATTGGGGGTATTACAAGGACTAAATACCTCGAGGTGTAAACCCTTTTAAGAGTACAAAATGAAGGAAAGGTTTGCACATGAATTTGGTTCCTCGAGGCCCATGATAGATATAGAGTTAAGATGGATCTAAGTTGGTATGCTTATAAGTATTGGCTTGCCATTCCAAATTTTATATTTTCTCGCAGGTTACATTTAAAGTTCAATATATTGATACTTAGTTAAAGAGTGATAATTACTAATTGACATCCATAATATCCATATCAAGTAATTAATTGGACACAATCAAACTCGAACTAATTGAAAGAGATATCAATTAGCAAATTTGTTAATTACGTCGATAGATGTTTAGATATTATCTCACATTATGGGATTCCTTGAGCAGATCAACAAGATTAACCGAGTGTAACAAGTGTACAACCAAGATTCATTTCATGGTTTTTGTATATTGTTATGCTTAAATACATCTTGATTAAGATTTAAATAAGCTTTACTTAAGTGGTCATTAAAGAAAGGCTAGCAATCTTCCTTCATAGACAGGAAAGCAAAAATACTCAAGTTTCATTATTTTTTTTAGTTTTAACTGATTGGAATATATGTATATTTAGTTTTTTTTTGTAAATTAGATAACACCTTATATTTCCTTCCAAAATATTTACAAAAAGAGAATTAAAATTGAGCCCTCCCTACATAGGGAAAGCAGGCTGACAGTTTCAAAAAATTAAAATCTGCCTCTAAACGAGGCGAGGTTGAACCATTGAGTCTGAGAATTCTTTAATACATAATGCTTACAGGTATTCATAAGAAATAGAAAAAAAGCATAAACACAAAAATAAACTAGCCTATATCAAGCTTGATATCAGTGTCAGCAGGGGCAGAGTCTGGGGACTCGACCAACTTGATTCCTAGATGTCCTGCAATTTGATGCATATGACAGGAGAGCTCGTTCAACTTCAAAAGAATTGCCTCATGTGCCTCCCCTCTTTCGACAAATGACACGCCCGATTAGATATTTTTGGTTATAGTAGTAGTCCATTGTTTTCAGGTGCAGGGAGGTTCTTCCTCTTGCATAGCTCGGGTCGAGGTCTAGGGATTCAAATTCAGTCTTCACCTCCTGGTTAATGAGACAACCTCTAGTGAGTTGTGCCTCACTTTCAATTTCTTCAATATCCTCTTGAATGGGGGTCGGAATCTAATTTCTAAAGAAGCGGGTTGAATGCACTATGCTTCACATGGCTTTGTTAGGGAGAGAAAAGGAGCTAGACGAAGGATTGCGATTGCATTTTTGCGGAGGCATGCTAGCAGGTGCAAAGAGGAGCCAACTCGGGGATGATGGAGCCCGAAAAGGAGGCTAAGACAAGACTGGTGCTTTGATGGGGGACAAGAGTACTACCCCACTAAACTCAAAGTTGGGCTCACTATCAAACAGCGAAAAAATGCCCACCAAGGCGTTAAGTTGCAGAAAGAAAACAGAAGCAGGAAGACATCTAAACAAAAAAACTGAGTCATAGTCAGATCGAATCTTATCGAAGTGCCACCCAAAAGCATAAAGAGTCAGGCCAAAAGCATTGAAGAGCGAAGGAAGCCTCCACCAAAACGTTCAGAGAGTGAAGAGAGCACTGCTAAAATCAGAACCAGAATCGCAAAGAGTGGACCCAAAACTCCAGGACCTGTGAAGGGTGGCTCTCTGAACCAAATCCACCGGTAACAAAATCCACAAACAACCATAACCAAATTACTAGTTTCCCAAATTCCTGGATGAACAAATCCATAGATTACCAGATTCCATCGGGAGACCAACTGGAGACCATCGACCCAACCTACCACATTCTGATAACTTAGAAAGGCCAAATAAGAGTCGTCATGTTAAAGCCATGAGGGATTCCACAACCTTTATAGGTAGATTCAACTTGCGGCCATCCCGCGAATTGATGAGCCGCCTCCACCACCCGCTATCGAATGCAGTTGAATTCATAATGGAACCAACTGATATGTTAATGATACAAATATTTGTCCCTGTATGCACCTCCTCACGAGTCATCTCAGCATCCGTCTGCACTCGAGTGTGTGTACTGCGAGCCTCCAAAATTTCCATCACGGGAGGAGTTATAAGATCCATGTTCGAGGGTGATGAGTGTTAGCACGAGGGACATGCAGTCTAGCCACGTGCCTCTCATGCACCCTCCCATCCGCCTCAATATTTACTGGCCTTGGGGGAATATATGTATATTTAGTTAGAGTCAACATTGTAAATCTTTGTTTACTATTTTTGATATGTACACTTTATTAGATTTTTAAGTTTAAACAATTATCATAAAATTACATGTAAATTATACAATCAAACTCTGTTGTAGAAATCTCTCAATGCAATGAAATTTACAGTGCCAAACAATCACCAAAGTATTTATAAAATATATGTTCAAACTCTGTTATAAAAGGCATTTCTTAATACAATGAAATTTACACTAGCAAATTACTATTGCTATTGTAGAAAGCGTCTCTCAATGCAATGAAAATTACAAGCCGATAGGGTGTGCACTGAGCCTCATTCATTCTACATGCCCAACATGATTAGTTGGGTGGTGATAAGGGTGTGTACTAATGCTCATTCATTCTACATGCCCATCCTGATTAGTGGGGGTGGCGATCGTTTTGAGAAGATGGAGAGAGGGGCACGTGCCTGCAGAAATGTTCATGTACTCTCCCATGGGTGGAAATCTGAGTTTCCTCGAGGCCAGGTCGAGGTTGTTAATCTCTGCAGGTGCCGAGTGATTAATTACATTTGCATCCAGCGTATGGCAATCTTGGGCACGTTCGGTCATTCAGCCTATGCGAATGGTTTATGATTGTATGGTTGTTTCAACCTTGCAGATTTTGTAACATAGTTTTTCTCTTTTTTTTGGTTACCAAAAAATATCTTTGTTTGACTAAATGAGTTTAGTGATTACAGAGCTCTATGTTTCAGATACAAAACGGGTACTATCTTTTGACCTAGGATCTGTCAGCAGAGAAACTTAAATTATAAAAATAATAAATAAATTTTATGATTCATAAAATAAACATAATAAAAACAGAAAGCTATTATATTGGAAATTGTTTTATAATTCAGACCTAAATGTGATTGCTTATTACAAGTCTCAATGTATTTATCTGCACATACTTGAAACATTTATTGATTAGAGAACAATAGCCATCAATTGTTTTTTTATTTATGTAACATGTCTCTGCTTGTTTGTGTTTATTTTCCAAAATAATAAGAGTTTGGCATCACATGAAAAACGCTGACATGTATATTAACTGGATGTCTATATCACATTGGAAATTTTCTTGCTTCATTTTACTTCATCTGAATCAGATGCAAATTGTATGCATAGAATAGAATGCAATTTGTATGCATGTGGATATAACACTAATAAGCTGTATGGAAATTCTCAGTTTAGTGTCAAAACTAAGAACAAAACAACAATTTGTATATATATATATGTTGGAATATAATCCGTCGGGATTATACGTTATTGTAAATATTAGGAATATGAAGAGACTCTCGGATGTGTGATCCCAAGAGTCATCGTAGATGTATAAATAAAGGCATTCTATGGAGAAATAATAAGAATTCAGGAGTTATTCCACCTAACAGTGGTATCAGAGCCGCCTGCCATAACTCCAGGTTATGTTTCAGTCCTGGCACTTTGCCTGTCAGACCATCAGTTCTGCCCTCTGCAAAATTCCTCTCTGGTTGCCTACCAGTCACCAGTCTTCCTCCACTCGTCCTTTCTGCGTGCGATCAATACATGTGTTATTCTGCAACGTCTTTTTAATTTGAGTGTTGCAACCTACCAAGAAGATATCTCAATACTCAAAGCTGAGAATCCGTGCAAGATTATGCCGATTGAAATGAGAGCTCACTAAAAATTCACGCCATCTTTAACTGCGTGAAGGTAAAAAGTTGCATATTTTTTGTTGTGTTGTCTCTGACCGTTGGAGACTGCATAAAACCTAATTTTTACCCTAATTTTGTGCATGGAGTTTGAGTGGAAAATTTTGCAACATTTTCATCTATGTATGAGCGATTTCTTTGCTGTGTATTTGATGAGCTTGTGACTGATAGTTGATACGTTGGAGAAGAAGTGCATGTTGAGCTTCTCTTTTTTGAAGCGATTCTCTTCCTTGTGAACTGCTGCAAAGTGAAACTGTGACTACATTGCCAGAGAAGATTGTTGGTGTACGTCTGTATTTTGAAGAGCGTTGCAGCGTTGACAAGAAGGCTGCGTTCTAATCTCTTGAAGAAAGCCTACTTTTCTTTGACCTGCGACCTGCTCCTTTGCGTTGGTGAGAGATTGTTTTCTACTAGTTTGAAAGCCATTGAAAGCATATTTAAAGTTGGTATTGTAGGCTTGAGAAAATTAAGTTTGTATTTCAAAGTTTGTATGACAATAGCAGAGACATTGACATTGTTGTAAAGCTTGAGGAAGGTGGCAGAGACTTAGACCTGCACCTTTACTCTTTCTTCTTTTTCTCCTATTGTTTTAGTTGCAAGATTCAATCACAGAAGATGCAATCTATAGCATCTGTAGTTGGTGCCACTCTCATTGGCAAGACAATTATCCAGAATGGTGGAGGAAGATCAAATCTGCCTTCATCTACAATGACCTTTGGGACGGTATTTGCGAAGGCACCACAATAGAGATAGAAGCTGGAGGGCCCATAACTAGAGATCCAGGACCTCCAGAATCCGAGAAAGAGAAGGCCATTTGGAAAACAAAAGACAAGAAAGCTTTAGCGGTAATCACTGCCACAGTCAGTGAAGAGGTGAGCCAGCACATATTGCCTGCAAAGTCATGTTTTGAAGCACTAAAAACATTAAAAGATCTGTATGATTCACACTCTGAAATGGAAGGTATTCAACTAATGCTAAAACTATTCAGTTTAGAAGTAAAAGACAATGATCCCATGTTACTTGCCTTTGAAATCAAAGCTATCATGCACAAGATTCAAGCCACTGGTATGAAACCAGATCTTCCCCTTGCAGCATTTGTAAAATCTTTGTATCCTTCTCACTCCAACTATCTTGAGTCGTTGCAAGCAAGTGACAAGTTCAAATCACTGACATTTGACACCCTGGTAGAGAAGATAGCTGACAGAGAGAAAAATTTTGGTAAGAAGACAACCAAGAATTCTGGAGAATCACTTTGCTTTGCTCAAAAAGCAAAGAACCACACCAAAGACCAATCCAATGATCATCCCAAAGGAGAAAGCAGCAATAGAGGCAGAGGAAGAAGAAACTTCAGAGGTAGAAGAGGCAGAAACAACTCCAGCAAAAGATCAGATTTGAAGTGAAAGCGTTGTGGAAAGATTGGACACACAACATATCAGTGTTGGGCTTCATGGGACTCCATCAAAGACAGACATAACCAAAAGAAAGATGACAATAAGAACCAAGATGCTAGTAAATCTTCAGATTCTGCTCATTGTATTGTTGCACATTGTAATCTTGGTATTAATGAAATGAATTCATAGATTGTTGGCTACTTGATACTGGTGCAACATCACACATGACTTTTAGAAAAGACTGTTTTGAAGAACTTAATGAAACAATAAATGGCATATTTTACTTTGAAGATAAGTCAAGTCTTAAACCAAAGGGAATGGGCACCATTCGGCTGAAGATGCCTGGATTCCCTGATTTCTTGTTGAAGAATGTTCTTTATCTTCCAGAGTTGCAGATAAGCTTACTGTCCTTGGTGCAGATTCGACATCAAGGCCATTCCATCCACATGTTTGATGGAATCGTAGAAATAAGAAAGTCCTCTGACAACCAAGTCATCATGACTGGATACGAAGATGGGAAGCTGCTGAAGCTAAAGGGTTCATCTGCAAAGGTTCAGAACTATGCCTACCTCTCTCAACATGGAGAAGGTAATTTGTCATCAAGTTTATTGTGGCATGCAAGTTTATTATAACAATCTTCGTTTGTTGAGAAAGAATGGTGTATTTGGTTTGACCACCATTACCAAAGAGAAGAGCAAATGTGATGCATGTATATTAGGGAAACACAGTAAGCTTCCATTCCATGAATCTAATTTTAGAGCAAGTAGGAAATTAGAATTAGTGCATTTTGATTTATGTGTCCCAATGCCAACTCCTTCTGCCAATGGGAATAAGTATTTTATGACCTTTGTTGATGACTACTCAAGAATTTGCTGGATTTACTCATTAAAGACAAAATCAGAAGCATTTCAAACATTCAAGGACTTTCATGCATTGATAGAAAAACAAGCACAATCTAAAATTGGTACACTTCGTACTGACAATGGGAAAGAATACACTTCAAATGCTTTTGAAGATTATCTTCGCCAACATGGAATTGCACATCAGACTACAGTTCCCTACAATCCTCAACAAAACGGTGTAGTAGAAAGAATGAATAGAACCATAATGAATATGGTACGCTCAATGATGTTTTTTAAGAATGTAAAACTAATGTTTTGGGGTGATGCAGTGAAATGTGCAGCCTATTTGAGAAACAGAAGTCCCTCAAATGCTCTTGATAACAAGACTCCACATGAAATGTGGTTTGGCCATCTCCCTTCAGTCAGGCATCTCAGAGTTTTTGGTTCCACCTGTTATGCCTTGATTCCAAAGGAGCAAAGAAACAAGCTTGGTGCTCGAAGCAGAAAATGCATTTTCCTGTGGTACGAAGAAAACTCCAAGGCATACCGTTTGTATGATGAGGTAAACAAGAAGTTTGTTATTTTCAGAGATGTCATTTTTCTTGAGACTAATAAAAATGACCAGTCCATTGAGAGACAACTTGATCGTTTGGAAAAATATCCTCATCCAAAGAAATATTCTGAAAATAAATATGAAATTCCAAACCTTGAAGGGGGGATTCCTATTCTAGATCAACCTTTGGAATTTCCATATGAAGCACCAACTCCCCCACATGAAGAAGTTCTTGCTACTTCACCTAAACAAGAGATTCAACTGGATGATGTGATTGAGAGAATTGGAAGACTCAACCTTGAAGGAAATGAAGCACCACCAGCTGATCAACCACGACCATCACGGAGGATTCCTAAATGGGACACAAAGACACTTGAAAGTGTCCATCCGGATGAAGTTGGAAAGACGGGAACGAGAAGTTCAAAAAGACATGAAGATGGAGGAGAAG
>LPNX010185474.1:314628-349236 GCA_001517045.1 Pseudotsuga menziesii
TATATATATATATATAATCAGTTTTGGGTCACAATATACTGGTACTTTAAGATTTAGTCCACAAACTAGTTGAATAATGATTACAGAAAGGGATTTAATAACAACAACAACAGAAATTATGCAAAGAACAAAAACATCTATAATATTCTATAAACTAGTTGAGAGAAGAATGAAATTTAGTACATTTATGCACAGAACAACAACATGCCTACCATCATACGGAGTAGGCCATTAGCCCTTTTTGAAGGTTTCTATAAGCAAGCACAAGTGAGCATCTACCTTGGTTTACCAAAGAAAATTTATTTTGGGGGATCTGTATGTGCTGGGTGCTTCAAGGATGGGAGAATGTTTCCCAGAGGCATCTGGTTCATTTCCAAAGTTGGGAAGTGTCTTCAGGCAGATCCGATGCAAGGATCGACCATTCTCTTTTCTCCTGCCAAAAGGCTTCAGTATCACTCACACACACACTACAACAAAATACCCTTTTGGGGGCGGTTTTGGCTTGCGACGGTTTTGCTAACACCCCCTCATAAAAAAAAAGTTTTTTAGGCCTTTAGAGGCAGTTCTTAAAACCCCCCCTCAAAAATCCTGAAAATTGGACTTTTGGGGCGGTTTTTAAGCAACCTTCCCCAAAAGCGCAATTCTCAGGATTTGTGGGGGCAGTTGCGTAATAGCCCCCCCAAAAGTCCAATTCTCAATACTTTTGGGGGTGGTTTTGATAACCTCCCCAAAATTCCAATTCTCAATACTTTTGGGGGCGGTTTTGACAACCCCCCCCCCCAAAAGTCTAATTCTCGAGACTTTTGGGGGGGTTTTAGAAAGACCCCCCCCTAATGGTGGTTTGTGGCGATTGTGCCAAAACCCCCACCAAAATGTTTTTAAGGTATTTGGGGATGGTCCTTAATAACCCCCCTCAAAATTATAATTCTTAGGACTTTTAGGGGGGGTTTTAGAAAGACCCCCCCTAAATGTGGCTTGCGGCGGTTTTGCTAACCCCCCCCAAAGTGTTTTAAGGTTTTTGAGGGTAGTCCTTAAAAACCTCCCTCAAAAGTATAATTCTTATGAATTTTTTTTGGGGGGGGTTGTAGAAAGACCCCCCCTAAAGGTTTGTTGCGGTGGTTTTGATAACCCCTCCCACCCCCCACCCCCCCCCCCCCCCCCAAAAAAAAAAAAAAAAACCAATTTTTATGGTATTTGGGGGAAGTCCTTAAAAACCCCCGTCAAAAGTGTATTTCTCAAAACTTTTGGGGAGGGTTTCAGAAATATCCCCCTAAAGGTGTTTTGCAGTGGTTTTGCTAACCCCCCCCACAAAAAAAGGTTTTTAAGGTATTTGGGGGAGGTCCTTAAAAACCCCCCTCAAAAGTATAATTCTCGGGACTTTTGGTGGGGTGTTTTAGAAAGACCCCCCCCTAAAGGTGGCTTGCGACAGTTTTTCTAACCGCCCCCAAAATATTTATTAGTGTTTTGGGGGTGGTCTTTAAAAACCACCCTAAAAAGTCTAATTCTCAGGAATTTGGGGGGGGGGGGGGGGGTTGAAAGACCCCCCTGAAAGGTGTCTTTCGGTTTTTTTGATAACCCCCCCCCCCCCCCCCCCCCGCCCCCCCAACATATTTTTTTAAGGTATTTGCTAAAGCCGAGAGAATTATTCCATTAGCCAGTAAATCAAAAGGAAAGAATAAAAGAGATTTTACCGATGCAATGGATATTGATGAGGAGGGCACTGCTGAAACTCCCAAAAGGCAGAAGGTTGAAAATGAAGGACAAATTGTCATAGATACAACTGTAGAAAAAGGTAAAAGAAAAATGATGATATTATGCCCTCCATTTGAGGTAAAAGAGTATACATTTGTAGATAGTACTCCTGTCGATTCCTCCTCCCAGTCAAAGAACAAAGCAGAGGTTGTGGATAAATACAAAGGCATCAAAGCCATAACTTCACAAAGGAGTCTGAAATTATATTCTGAAGTAAGGAATATTTATAATCAAGGTGTGTGTTTGGTTTCAGTTAGGGATTATATCCAAAACAATCTGAACTTGGCCTTGGCAAGTAAGAACACAGTTTCTGAAGTAAAAATGAACCTAGATGATATCCCCATACCTGACATGATTCATCTACACAAGAAGATAGGAGATATCTTGTTTAATCACTTGCTGAAAATCACTCTAGCATTATCCAAGTTACAGATCCTCAAATGTACAATTGAGAACCAATTGATGTAAGAAAAGGTGGAAAATAAGGCCCACCAAACTCAGATAAAGAAGCTGCAAATTGAGCTGTTGGCTGCTGGAGGCCAATCTGATAAGGGAGCTGGCCATATCGAAAGGTTGCTGGATGAGAAAGAAAAAGAGATTCAGTTATTGAAAAAGAAGATTCTCATGCCTGCCACCTAGCTAATACAGGGTCTTGAACTAGCTAAGATAGTAAAAGAAAAGGAGAACCTAAACAATCAGCTCACTGATTATCAAGCAAACTTGTTGAAGTTTGTTGATAAAGAAAATCAATGGCAAACTTATTGAATAATTTTTTCATTAGATATGAAATTTGTAGTTTGACACGATAATATACATTTCCTAGCATGTGGGTTATTTTGAAGATGCTCCTATACCGTCTTCAAATTGTTCGAAAAACCTCCTGGATATGGTTGGATGCACCATACAACACTCTAGAGATCCACACTCTCAATTTTTTTTTATCATCGTCCTATGAGCTGTGGCAGGCATTTCCCTAAGGCCAGCTATGCAGATTTTACCAATAATTCCATATTTGGACAATTTTTTTATCTTCTCCTAGCCTCGGTCTAATTTCCCTAAACCACATTTTTAAGGCTACTTGGACCAATATTCCCAAACTTAGCCAATTTCTTGATTTTAACGAATTTACCGTATTTGTCCAGAACAATGTCATAATGCAACAATGATTTCAACTTCATTTCACATCATCATCTATGCCATGCCATGCCATGCGGGAATCATCCTTAGTGCAGGAATCAACCTTAATGCGGGCATCACTTATCCCCTTTAAAACATTTAGCCATTTTTTCTTTGTCTTTAGTATGCGAAATAACATTTTTCTTCTATTTTGGTAGGTTGTTACTTTCCGTATCTGGTCACCATAAGAAAAACCAAGAGCATGGATAGATATACATTTCAACAATGAAAATGACCATATCATTCGATGAATTTTATCATCAAAGGAACACCCATTTTGGTCATTTCCAAGTGGTCTTCCAAACTTTTTGTCTAACACTTGAGTAGTTCTCTTCAAACCCTAGGTCACCAAGGTGATTTCATTTTTCCTTCAAATTTGGCAAGTGATATTCCCAATGGGTATAGTTCAACAAGGTGAATCTAGAAATACCACTTTCATATTTTGGAACTTCTTTCTCTCTCCTTGGTGGGCATTTTTTTGGAGCAGTGCAAATATGGGTGAGAGGCACTTTTGGCAGAATGATATCTTCTTCCTGAAAGACTTTTTGGTCAGGCTAATTATATGGTTGGATGGACCATACAAGAATCTAGATATCTACACTCTCATAATATTTTTATCATCAGACTATGAGCCGTGCCGGGCATTTCCATAAGGCCAGTTAAACATAGTTGACCAATAATTCCATACTTGGACAATTTTTGATCTTCTCCTAGGCTTGGTCTAGTTTCCCTAAACCACAGTTATGGTAGGCCCATAAATTCTTCTTCATGGCCTCTTTGGACAAAATTAGACCATGGTTCAGTAGACAAAACAATAGCCTACAATATCCCCATGTGGTGTGGGCATTTTATTCAACAAACCATTTGTGGCGGGAATCCTCTTAAGGCTACGTGGATCAATATTCCCATACTTAGCCAATTTCTTGATTTTCACTAATTTACTGTATTCCTCCAGAACGAAGTCATAATGCAACAATGATTTCAAATTCATGCCACATCTTCATCTATGCCATGACAAGCCATACATGAATCATCCTTGGTGTGGGCATCAACCTTAATGCGGGCATCACTTAGCCCCTTTACAACACTTATCCTTTTTTCTTTATTTCTTTAGTATGCAAAATAATATTTTTCAATTCTATTTTTCCAGGTTGATATTTTCCTTATTTGGTCACCATAAGAAAAACTAATAGCATGGATAGATATCCATTTCAACAATGAATGGGACCATATCATCTGATGATTTTTATCATCAATGGAACACCCCCTTGCAAGCATTTCCAAGTGGTCTCTCAAACTCTTTGTCTAACACTTAACCAGTTCTTTTCAAACCCTAGGTCACCAAGGTGATTTCATTTTTCCTACAAACTTGGAAAGTGATATTTCCAATGGGTAGAGGCCAACAAGGTGAATCCATCAAGACCACTTTAATCTTATGGAGCTTCTTTCTCTCTCCTTGGCGGGCATTTTTCTGGAGTAGTTCAAATATGGCTGAGAGGCACTTTTGGCAGATTGATATCTTCTTACTGAAAGAATTTTTGGTGATGCGAATGATATGGTTGGATTCACCATACAACACTCTATATATACATAGTCTCGTAATATTTTTATCGCCATTCTACGAGTTGTGGCGGGCATTTCCCTAAGTCCAACTAGGCATATTTTACCAATAATTCCATACTTGGTCAATTTTTGATCTTCTCCTAGGCTTGGTCTAATTTCCCTAAACCATAGTTTTGGTAGGTCCATAAATTATTCTTCAAGGTCTCTTTGGAAAAACTGAGACCATGATTGAGTAGACAAAACAACAGCGTACAATATCCCCATGTGGTGCAGGAATTTTCACTAATTTGCTGTATTTCTCTAGAAAGATGTCATAATGCAACAATGATTTCCACTTCATGCCATGTCATCATATATGCCATGCCATGCCATGTGGGCATCATCCTTAGTGTGAGCATCAACCTTAATGTGGGCATCACTTAGCCCCTTTACAACACTTCGCCATTTTTCTGTCTTTAGTATGCAAAATAAGATTTTTATTCTATTTTGCGAGGTTGATATTTTCCTTATCTCGCCACCATAAGAAAAACCAAGAGCATAGCTAGATATCCATTTCAACAATGAACAAGACCATATCATCTGATTTTTTTTATCATCAATGGAACACCCCCTTGCGAGCATTTCCAAGTGGTCTCTCAAACTCTTTGTCTAACACATAACCAGTTCTCTTCAAATCCTAGGTCACCAAGGTGAATTCATTTTTTCTTCAAAGTTGGCATGTGAGATTCTCGATGGGTAGAGGCCAATAAGGCGAATCCATCAAGACCACTTTTATCTTATGGAGCTTCTTTCTCTCTTCTCGGCTGGCATTTTTTTGGAGCAGTGCAAATACGGTTGAGAGGCACTTTTGGCAGATTGATATCTTCGTACTGAAAGACGTTTTGGTTAGGAAAATGATATGGTTGGATGCACCATACAACACTCTAGATATCCACAGTCTCATAATATTTTTATCGTCATCCTATGAGCTATGGCGGGAATTTCCCTAATACCATTTAGGCATATTTTACCAATAATTCCATGGTCAATTTTTGATCTTCTCCTAGACTTGGTCTAATTTCCCTAAACCATAGTTTTGGATTGTCCATAAATTATTCTTCAGGGTCTCTTTGGACAAATTGAGACATTGGTTGAGTAGACAAAAAAAATCCCACAACATCCCCATGTGGTGTGGGCATTTTTTTCAACAAACCATTTGTGGCAGGCATCCTCTTAAGGCTACTTGGACCAATATTCCCATACTTAGCCAATTTCCTAATTTTCACTAATTTGTTGTATTTCTCTAGACCGATCTCATAATGCAACAATGATTTTGACTTCATTCCTTAGAATCATCCTTAGTGTGGGAATCAACCTTAATGCGAGCATCACTAAGAGCCTTTACAACACTTACCCATTTTTTCTGTCTTTAGTATGAAAAATAAGATTTTTATTCTATTTTTCCAGGTTGATATTTTCCGTATCTGGTTACCATAAGAAAAACCAAGAGCATGGATAGATATCCATTTCAACAATGAACATAACCATATCATCTGATGATTTTTATCATCAATGGAACACCCCCTTGCAAGCATTTCCAAGTGGTCTCTCAAACTCTTTGTCTAACACTTAACCACTTCTCTTCAAACCCTAGGTCACCAAGGTGATTTCATTTTTCCTTCAAACTTGGCAAGTGAGATTCCCAATGGGTAGAGGCCAACAAGGTCAATCCATCAAGACCACTTTCATCTTATGGAGCTTCTTTCTCTCTCCTCGACGGGCATTTTTATGGAGTAGTGCAAATATGGCTGAGAGGCACTTTTGGCAGATTGATATCTTCTTACTTAAAGAATTTTTGGTCAAGCGAATGATATGCTTGGATGCACCATACAACACTCTAGATATCCACAGTCTCATAATATTTTGATTGGAATCCTATGAGCCGTGGTGGGCATTTCCCTAAGGCTAGTTAGGCATAATTTACTAATAATTCCATACTTGGTCAATTTTTTATCTTCTCTTAGGCTTGGTGTAATTTCCCTAAATCACAGTTTTGGCAGGTCCATAAATTATTCTTCAGGGTCTCTTTGGACAAACTGAGACCATGGGTGAGTAGAAAAAACAACAACCTACAATATCCCCATGTGGTGCGGGAATTTTCTTCAACAAACCATTTGTGGCAGGCATCCTCTTAAGGCTACTTGGACCAATATTCCCATACTTGGCCAATTTCCTGATTTTCACTAATTTTCCATATTTCTCTAGAACGATGTAATAATCCAACAATAATTTCAACTTCATGCCACATCATAATATATGCCATGCCATGCCATGTGGGCTTTATCCTTAGTGCGAGCATCACTTAGCCCCTTTACAACACAACCATTTTTTCTGTCTTTAGTATGCAAAATAAGATTTTTATTCTATTTTTCTAGATTGATATTTTCCTTATCTGGTCACCATAAGAAAATCCAAGAGCATGGCTAGATATCCATTTCAACAATTAACATGAACATATCATCTGATGATTTTTACCATCAATGGAACACCCCCTTGCGAGCATTTCCAAGTGGTCTCTCAAACTCTTTGTTTAACACATAACTAGTTCTCTTCAAACCCTAGTTCACCAAGGTGATTTCATTTTTCCTTCAAACTTGGCAAGTGAGATTCCCAATGGGTAGAGGCCAACAAGGTGAATCCATCAGGACCACTTTCATCTTATGGAGCTTCTTTCTCTCTCCTCGACGAGCATTTTTATGGAGCAGTGCAAATATGGTTGAGAGGCACTTTTGGCAAATTGATAACTTCTTACTAAAATAATTTTTGGTCAGGAGAATGATATGGTTGGATGCACCATACAACACTCTAGATATCCACAGTCTCATAATATTTTTATCATCATCCTATGAGCTGTGGTAGGAAGGTCCCTAAGGTCAGTTAGGAATATTTTACCAATAATTCCATACTTAATTTTTGATCTTCTCCTAGGCTTGGTCTAATATCCCTAAACCATAGTTTTGGCAGGCCCATAAATTCTTCTTCAGGGTCTCTTTGGAGAAACTGAGACCATGGTTGATTAGACAAAACAACAACCTACAATATCCCCATGTGGTGCAGGAATTTTCTTCAACAAACCATTTGTGGCAGGAATCCTCTTAAGGCTACTTGGACAAATATTCCCATACTTAGCCAATTTCCTGATTTTCACTAATTTGTCGTATTTCTCCAGAACGATGTCATAATCCAACAATGATTTCTACTTCATGCGACATCATCATCTATGCCATGCCATGCCATGTAGGAATCATCCTCAGTGCGAGCATCAATCGTAATGCGGGTATCACTTAGCCCCTTTACAACACTTAGCCATTTTTTTGTCTTTAGTATGCAAGATACGATTTTTATTCTATTTTTCCAGGTTGATATTTTCCTTATCTAGTCACCATAAGAAAAACCAAGAGCATGGATAGATATCCATTTCAACAATGAGCAATACCATATCATCTGATGATTTTTATCATCAATGGAACACCCCCTTGCAAGCATTTCCAAGTGGTCTCTCAAACTCTTTGTCTAACACTTAACCAATTCTCTTCAAACCCTAGGTCACCAAGGTGATTTCATTTTTCCTTCAAACTTGGCAAGTGAGATTCCCAATGGGTAGAGGTCAACAAGGTGAATCCATCAAGACCACTTTCATCTTCTGGAGCTTCTTTCTCTCTCCTCGGTGGACATTTTTCTAGAGTAGTGCAAATATGGTTGAGAGGCACTTTTGACAGATTGATATCTTCTTACTGAAATACTTTTTGGTTAGGCTAATTATATGGTTGGATGCACCATACAAGAATCTAGAGATCTACACTCTCATAATATTTTTATTTTCATCCTATGAGCTGTGGCGGGCATTTTGATAAGGCCAGTTAGGCATATTTTACCAATAATTCCATACTTGGACAATTTTTGATCTTCTCCTAGGCTTGGTCTAATTTCCCTAAACCACAGTTTTGGTAGGTCCATAAATTCTTCTTTAGGGTCTCTTTGGACAAACTAAGACCACGGTTTAGTAGAAAAAACAACAACCTACAATATCCCCATGTGGTGCGGGAATTTTGTTTAACAAGCCATTTGTGGTGGGCATCCTCTTAAGGCTACGTGGACCAATATTCCCATACTTTGCCAATTTCCTGATTTTCACTAATTTGCCGTATTTCTCCAGAACGATGTCATAATGCAAAAATGATTTCAACTTCATGCCACATTGTCATCTATGCCATGCCATTCCATGCAGGAATCATCCTTAGTGCGGGCATCAACCTTAATGCAGGCATCGCTTAGCCCCTTTACAACACAACCATTTTTTCTATCTTTAGTATGCAAAATAAGATTTTTATTCTATTTTTCTAGGTTGATATTTTCCTTATCTAGTCATCATAAGAAAAATCAAGAGCATGGCTAGATATCCATTTCACCAATGAAGAAGACCATATCATCTGATGATTTTTATCATCAATGGAACACCCCCTTGTGAGTATTTCCAAGTGGTCTCTCAAAACTCTTTGTCTAACACTTAACCAATTCTCTTCAAAGCCTAGGTCACCAAGGTGATTTCATTTTTCCTTCAAACTTGGAAAGTGAGATTCCTAATGGGTAGAGGCCAACAAGGTGAATCCATCAAGACCACTTTGCTCTTATGGATCTTCTTTCTCTTCCTTAGCGGGCATTTTTCTGGAGCAATGCAAATATGGTTGAGAGGCACTTTCACAGATTGATATCTTCTTGCTGAAAGTCTTTTTGGTCAGGCGAATGATATGGTTGGATGCACCATACAACACTCTATATATCCAAAGTCTCATAATATTTTTATCTTCATTCTATGAGTTGTGGCGGGCATTTCCCTAAGCCCAGTTAGACATATTTTACCAATAATTCCATACTTAGTCAATTTTTGATCTTGTCATAGGCTTTGTCTAATCTCCCTAAATCACAGTTTTAGCAGGTTCATAAATCCTTCTTCAGGGTCTCTTTGGACAAATTGATACCATGTTTGAGTAGACAAAACAACAGCCTACAATATCCCCATGTGGTGCGAGCATTTTCTTCAACAAACCATTTTTGGCGGGCATCCTCTTAAGGCTACTTGGACCAATATTCCCATACTTAGCCAATTCCCCGAGTTTTACTAGTTAGTCATATTTCTCTAGAACGATGTCATAATGCAACAATGATTTTGACTTCATGCCACATCATCATCTATGCCATGCCATGCCATGCCATGTGGGCATCATCCTTAGTGTGGGCATCAACCTTAATGCGGGCACCACTTAGCCATTTTTTTCTGTCTTAAGTATCCAAAATAAGTTTTTTATTCTATTTTTCCAGGTTGATATTTTCCTTATCTGGTCACCATAAGAAAAATGAAGAGCATGGATAGATATCCATTTCAAACATGAACATGACCATATCATCTGATGAATTTTATCATCAATGGAACACCCCCTTGTGAGCATTTCCAAGTGGTCTCTCAAACTCTTTGTCTAACACTTGACTAGTTCTCTTCAAACCCTAGGTCACCAAGGTGATTTCATTTTTCATTTAAACTTGGCAAGTTAGATTCCCAATGGGTAGAGGCCAACAAGGTGAATCCATCAATACCACTTTCATCTTATGGAGCTTCTTTCTCTCTCCTCGGCAGACATTTTTTTGGAGCAATGCAAATATGGTTGAGAGGCACTTTTGGCAGATTGATATCTTCTTACTGAAAGACTTTTTGGTCAGGTGAATGATATGGTTGGATGCACCATACAACACTCTAGATATCCACACTCTCATAATATTTTTATCGTCATCCTATGAGTTGTGGTGGGCATTTCCGTAAGGCCAATTAGGCATATTTTACCAATAATTCTATACTTGGTCAACTTTTGATCTTCTCCTAGGCTTGTCTAATTTCCCTAAACCACAGTTTTGGCAGGTCCATAAATTGCTCTTCAGGGTCTCTTTGGACAAATTGAGACAATGGTTGAGTAGAGAAAACATTAGCCTACAATATCCCCATGTGGTGGGGGCATTTTCTTCGACAAACCATCTATGGTGGGCATCCTTTTAAGGCTACTGGGACCAATATTCCCATACTTAGCCAATTTCGTGATTTTCACTAATTTGTCATATTTCCCCAGAACAATGTCATAATCTAACAATGATTTTGAATTCATGCCACATCATCATCTATGCCATGCCATTCCATGTGGCCATCATCCTCAGTGCAGGCATCAACCTTAATGTGGGCATCACTTAGCCCCTTTACAACACTTAGCTATTTTTTCTGTCTTTAGTATCCAAAATAAGTTTTTTATTCTTTTCTTCTAGGTTGATATTTTCCTTATCTAGTCACCATAAGAAAAACCAAGAGCATGGCTAGATATTCATTTCAACAATGAACAGGACCATATCATCTGATGATTTTTATCATCAATGGAACACCCTCTTACGAGAATTTCCAAGTGGTCTCTCAAACTATTTGTCTAACACTTAACCAGTTCTCTTCAAACCCTAGGTCACCAAGGTGATTTCATTTTTCCTTCAAACTTGGCAAGTGATATTCCCAATCGATAGAGGCCAACAAGGTGAATCCATCAAGACCACTTTCATCTTCTGGGGCTTATTTCTCTCTCCTCGACGAGAATTTTTCTGGAGTAGTGCAAATATGGCTGAGAGGCTCTTTTGGTAGATTGATATCTTCTTACTAAAATACTTTTTGGTCAAGCTAATTATATGGTTGGATGCACCATACAAGACTCTAGAGATCTACACTCTCATAATAGTTTTATCGTCATCCGATGAGCTGTGGCGGGCATTTCCCTAAGGCCAGTTAGGCAGATTTTACCAATAATTCCATACTTGGGCCAATTCTTTATCTTCTCCTAGGCTTGGTTTGATTTCCCTAAACCACAGTTTTTGCAGTTTTTTCCAGGTCTAATTTCCGTAAACCACAGTTTTTGCATGTTGGGCGTGCATTTGAGTAAAGCAATCCAAAATTGACTTGCTTAAGTAAAATGCATGCACATGCCTGATTTCATTTTCCCATACCTCAACCTGTCATATTCGTGCTGAACTAGTTGAGTGCAAAATACGTCATTTAATCTTATAAACCTGTAAATGGTAGTTTTCACTTTTCCATACCTATCATATTCTGAACTTTCAACTAAGAGTCAAATACGTCACTTAATAAACCATCAAATTCTATGATTCGATGAACTTGAATCGAGTCGGATTCTAACAGCATTGAGAATGATTGCATCACCCAGACGTGAACTCAACATTTCCTCGTGATTAACCTTTTTTTCCCACCTTTCAATTATTTGAAGGGCCAACATAGTACATAGATCCAGATTTGGCCTGACCCCATGGATTCTTTCCTAGCAGCTGCAGTCAATTACCAATCATGCTGCTTCTTATGTAAGATTGATAAATAAGGGCCACTGTTATCAGTAGACTATGTATTGACTCCATTCTCTATGTTTGTTAATTTTTGTCCAGTATGGTCGCAGATGTGCGCAAATTTGAGTTCACTGATAGTATGAGTGAAATGGGTAGAATTGGAGACAGTCTCATCTGGGTTCAATGGCTTTCATTAGCAGTTCCATTCCATCTTATTTTTTTTTATGTTCGTTTGACATTCCTTTCCCATCACTCAGTGAAGTCTTTCCTGCACTAAGTCAACACCTTGTCCCTCTTAAAAAACCCAAGAATTCCCTCTCAGTGGCACTGCAGGATCGATTTATTCAATTATAGCTTTTAATTTCTCCACACCAGATGGGTATTGCATGTTTTTTTTCCGCTGAGCCATTTTTGTCTCAACATTTCTCTCTTCCTTATCATTTTATTCTTTCATTGGTATTTCCCTTTTCTCCTTATGATACCTCTCACACACTATGCATCTTTGTTATAATTATCCTCTACTCGCATCTGCCATCTAGATAACTGGAATGAAACTTCCTCTTCTAGTACCCTTTCTACCCTTGGTGTTGAAACATGTCCACTTCAGCCTTGTTTTCCCCCCTGTGTTCCACTGTCGTGTTAGCCTTGTTCCGCAATAGTCAGTATCTTCGTTTGAAGCCAGGAAAGTACAACAGAGGACGGGTTGGCTTGTGGGTGAATCGACATTTCAATTTCACCCAAATGAAATCCAGTTGTAACATGGTCAATCTGACCCTTGAGGTATATACATAGAATTTAATAGGTAGTAGGGACAATTATTATTGAATGAGTTGTTTGATGTTACTAATTCAACTGTAAACTATCCCTTTGCTTTGTAATGAAAGCATAATATAATAAAAAATGCTCTTGGGCCCCTTTTAAAACTTTCTTGAGTATAATCTGGTTATATTTTTGCATTATCTCTGTTTTTTTCCTCGGAAGGTATTATATATGTTATGTTGTCATTTATTAATTTCTATAAGGAATGATGATTATTTATATAATAATAAAAAATATACAAATGATACAAACTTGTAGAGCCATGAGAGTGGTTTCCAAACTATGATGCCCGTGAACAAGAAACCAACATTTACAGTTGTTCTGTTCTCATTTCAAATGTTGGATGCATTCTTATTTTGTAATAGAAGTTTAATTTATGTATGAAATTAAAATATATTAGTCTAATTAGGTTTTTGTATGCAAAATTCCAAATTTCATACCTACAGTGTACTTCGTATTAAATTAAGAACATAGATATGTGGACAAACACACAACTCACAAGATAGATCACACAATTTACTCAGTTATTGAAGAATGAAACAGTGCAAAAATGGCTTGCAACTGTGAATACTTTCATTAATAAAAAAGTAATTAGATGATTAATTACAATGTAATACGATGGCTAAATAGCCACATGCAATTCGAATCCACATGAGGAAATTTGAATTGATTAGACTCTACTTGACTATAGGTAACTAAGACCTTGTCTAAATCATTATCAAAGGACTCAATGGTTAACTGACCTTGTCTAAATCACTAAAGAAGTTCATAAGAGTTCTAAAACACAACCCAAGTGTCTAATTTAGTGTTAACTAGGCCTAACTAACTATGGTAGGTGAGAAATGCACCTCTCTTGCATGCATCCATGCAAACCTAGTGCTAACTGAATGTAGAGGACTAGAACTGAATGTAACTGACTCCTAACTTAGCTTGACTAGTCATTAACTAAACTCAACTGCTGAAGGTTGGTGTCGGCACTCCCAGTCGCTCCTAAATTGTAGGGATTGATCTAGAAGGCTCCTAAACTAATGCATGCAAGTGTAATCAGTGGAAGTAGGCCTCAATTAGTGTTCTCCACACTTTAGTAACTGGAACATGTGCCCCAATTAGGCTAAGCGGACCCAATGGTGCTAGTAACTAAAAATAGACTGGATGGACTCCCGATTTAGACATGACTCTTGATTTAAACATATGGCCAAATTGGACAAGGGAGGATTAATAATCCTAACACCCCGCCCCTGAATGCTAACTTGGACAATTTGTGTGCCCTAGTAACTAAGACCATAGGTCACCCATTACATTAAGTAAAGTAAAGTAACTGCTCAATACAAGAAGCTGGGGAAAAAACCACATGGGAAAAAATCCCCCCCTCTAACTAAGTAGATAGAATCAGGATTCAAGTTTGAAAAACTTGAAAATGTGTTGCTGCAATCTCTGTGATGTAGCAAAGAAACATGGATGATGTTCTTTGCATAGGTATCCTGGGGCCTGGCATGTAGACTTCTCCTTCTTTTCCCAAAATGATGATGGAAGGAAGGAGAAATGTAACCTTTGTCTCTTGTTGGATGAAGAGGTGTATGATCATCTCTATTATTCTGAATGTAGTGAGACTGATCCCTTTCCATGTAGCATCTTGTAGGGAGTTTATTGCATCTCACTGAAGGAGGTAAGGTTGCATGGCATAGCGCAAGGGTATTTCCCTTCTGAGTGTCAGGTGGGTTTCCAGTCATCTTCCTAGCTTCTAGTTTTGAAGTAGGGACTGGATCTGGATCTGAATCACCCTGAATCTCAATCTCATAAATTGATACAGCTGGATCTACAATTCTAGTGGAAGCAACAAAAGAAGTAGATGAAATGATTTTACCTTCCCTTGCAAGTGGCTGCTGAGAGTTTATTGGTTATGAAAATGGCATGAAGTGTGAGAACTAATATGCATTGGAGGCATGATTTGCAACACCCTTTGCTATGATGTTTCCAGTAGAGATATCTGTGATCTTCACTGAGTCAATACCAAATATCACTCGCTTTGGAGAGCCAGTATGAGTCATTTGGTATACAGATAACAAATTTGAAGCTAGGGAGGGAACATAGAGCACATCTTTGAATCTTCCATGTTCAATCTTGATAGAGCCCTTCCCTTTGGTTTGAACTTTACTATTATTTCCCAACTGAATACTAGGACCATCAAAAGAATATAAAGAAGATAATGATTTTCTGGATGCAACCATATGATTAGAAGCTCCAGAATAAATGAGCAAGGTATGTGCTGTTTAACAACTAGCCTTCAGCGCATGACCTGTTTCGAAGTAATCTTCAGTGTCTTATGTGTGGTCATCCTTCCTTGCACTAGCAGGTGCAGTAATGTTATGTTTCTTCATAAGAAGAGTCATTTCATCAATTTTTATTCTCATGCAGGAGCTATTTGGATGAAAGCCCCTTCCACAGTAGAAACAAAGGGTCTTCCCTTTACCATTCTTCTTGTTTCTCTTCGAACCTGAAGGCTCATTTAACTGCTCTTTCTTCACAAGAGACTCATCTCTTTGCTTCCCTTTCTCATTCACTACCTTACCTCCTCTTGCAACTAGTGCTTGATCTTTGGAAGATCGAATGATCTCCATTTGGATCAACTTGTCATGCTCATGAGTGAGAGATTCAATGAAGCTGTTAAGAGTGGGCATATTCCAGTTTGGCGTAGTGAGGTTCACTGAATGAAAGGTTGGCACAAAGATTGAATAGTATGCATCGAGTTTTGAGAGGATGGTGTTGTAATCTCACAGATCACATAAGGTTACCAATAATACATACTAAAACATACATATAACAGAGACAAGAGATAATAACAAGTAGGTGAATTAACATATTATATTACATGAATGGGTCCATACAACACAGAGAACTGAACCGAGTTCTCATCTAGCTCAACAGCCTAATATTTATGATTACAAAACAGTTACAAAATAACTACCTGTTGGTTCGATGAACAGACACGACCTTAGGTGGCTGACCTAATCTCTAGTTTAGTCAGCCAACCGACTTAGTCGACTGATCGACTAAGTCGGCTGATCGACTTAGTCAGCTGATCGACTAAGTCAGCTACCGTTCAAGTCGACTTATCGACTTGCTCCTCCAACATCTCCCCCATGAACAAAATGTTTCTTCGTCCCGAAGAAACAGGGAGGTACAAAATTCTTCCTGACTGGTCTCATTAGTCATTGTGATGTGCCTGGTCTTCATGGGCTGTGAAGTCTGATGGTCGGTCTTTTCTGTACATAGACTTCAACAATAGCTAGGGCTGTCACTGCTAGGTGATGTTGTAAATCTGTCCAACTTTGCAATATCTTCTGGATATCGATGGTGAGTGTGGTCAGGTTTGATAAGATCAACATCTTCTTTAAAATGGAGACTTCACCTATTCTCTCCATGTCGTGACCCATAAACTGGTCCTTCTCCTCTGCCGTCTCGATAAGTCGTTTCATCTGTGGGCAGATGATGTCAACTTTTTCCAAGTTGGGGATAGCTTGTTGCACCCACTGATGTGCTTCCCTCTCAAGTTTCTGTAGCTTAGCTGTCTCAAGCACTATTTGTTCTTCTATTGTGGCTCCGAGCACTTCATCAGTGGTTTTCCTAATTTCCAGTGCCTAGATCCCTTGTCGAGTCTGCTGAGTTTGCTGATAGACTTGCTCGTAGTAAGCAGGCCAGTCTCGCAATATTTCTTCAGTGATGACAGACTCCTCCATGTGATCTTGCAGAACTTTATAAGCTTCAGAAAATGCGGTGTGCTGTGCCATTAGGAGTCAGGCAGTTTCTTCTTTTTGTTCCTCCTTTGTTTCTTGAATGTGTGCTTGGAGTGCTGACACCATGCTTTCAAATAGCTGATACGCTCTCTTGAGCGGTTTGTCTGTGTCGACCTCTACAGGGCCTGGCATTACTGAATGGGTCAGGTTTCTGCATTTGTTGAGGAACTTGACCTATTCTTCAACCTTGTCATCAAGTTCCTTACGTCTATGCTCGCTCCTCGTCTTTGCTTCAATTGGTAGGGTTTTCAGGAGTTGTCCTAGCTCTCCATCGGTTAGTGAGGTTGCATCTTTCAATTTGATATGGACCTTTGATGGCTGTCCATGATGCTCCTTCCTCTATTTCTCTTTCCTCTTCTTGTGCTTTTCCTTCTCTGTTTGTGTCGGCACTTGTGTACCTACAAAAGTCAAGTCGAGATCTTTGTTTTGTGGGATAGTGGTTGATGGCTTCTCTGGTTGTGGAGGTGGGATGACTCCTGCCTTTGGTTGGTTAGATGCAGGGTGTGCAGAAGTGGATGCAGTTGGTGCTGATGGTTGTGGTGGGGCTTGCTCTGAGTCGAGGGGTGGTGGTGGTGGTGGATATGGTGGTGGCGGTGATGGAGTTGGTGAATGGTTGGGGGTGATTGGGTTGGGGGGAGTGTGGGTGAGTGGTGGATTGTCGGGCCAGGGAGGTGAGTCTACGTAGGAGAAGATTTGGTCAATTTGGAGATTTATGTCCTCCTCATTTTATTCTCCTTCGGTCGGTGCAGCGGCTGGTAGGTTGGTTTGGGGTACAGTCAGAGTGATAGTCGCGGTCCGATGTGCGGTCACTTCAGCTTCCTTATCGAGATTTCTCTTGAAAGTCAAACTTACAGTTGCAAAGGTTCAGGACTGGAATTCATGGCCTAGTTGGTACCCACTGACCTCGAAGAGAGGTGATTTTGTGGATATCTTCTATGCCGACGTAAATATCTCAGGCAGTTTCTCAATGAATGCCTGCAAATCTCTGTCTTTATCGAACTTTGCCTTCACTGCTTTCGACATCGCACTTTTGCATAAGTCGAGTGGGCTTACGGAATGCTTTTCTGGTACTTGATCTTCTGTTACTTTTGTCGGGGATGGAGGTGGAGGCGTAGACACAAGATCGACAACGTTTTCAGGCGTCGTCATGTGGGTGGTCTTAGCTTTCTTTGGTCGACCCAGTAGTGCTTTGCCTCGACAAATATTTGGAACTAGGTTTCCACCGGCACCTTATTTGCTACGACATCTTCTATTATGTCGAGGGTCATGGCTTCCAGTACCTCCTCGTCGTCTGATGAGTCTGCAATGATAAGCTTACACTTACCTTTTCCTTGTTGTTGTTGTTGTGTCTTCAACTTCTTCCTTGCAGCTGCTATCTCTTTCGACAATTTTTTAATAATTCCTTTTGTGATAGCATACTCTGGGTTTTCTGGTTCTATCTCTCCCCTTGGCTCCCGGGTCAGGATGAGATTCTCTGCAGTTGGAGTGATTAGCTGCTGCTCTGGCTGTGTTTCCTCTAGCTATGGTTCTGCCCTCTATGCGGTCAGAGGTTTAATGATGATTTGAATTCAGCCAGTGTGTTCGACCGGTGTCTCCTCCGACACAAAGGTGCTGATGTAGAGGTTCAGCTCATAGTCTTCCTCTTTCTATTGGTCGGTTAGTGGCTCCTTGATCGAGAATTCAATCTTCTTTGCTGTCGCTGGTACTGGTATTTTTGTTTTAGTTTGTCGAGATAGTTCCCGAAAGATCTGGTCGACCGATGGATAGTAGTCGAGGGATTTTGCATTTGAGTCGGCGCCCTACATGTACCACACCGAAGTATGGTTGAGCTCTAATTGGATGTGGGATTTTGTTGGTAGACTTCTTTGGATGTTTTGAGGCACCCTCCATCTAGTCGTGCGGACTTTGAGCTATTGGAGCCAGTTCTCCAACAACACTTTTCCGTCTTCAAGTTCCTGCAAAGTTCCTCTCTGGGAGAATGGTTTGAATCTCCAAATGTGGAACCTTGTTGGTTCCTAAAAAATTGGGTTTCCTTCTGGGTAGATATGGTACATGACTATCCATAAAATGAGGGAGGGGAACCTGATGATTCCTCCCGTCTCTTGGCATATTTCACAGATGGTCTTGACCATGTCGGTGACATGTTCAACCCACCTGTAGATTTTTCCATTTGTCGCAATGGTGTCGACAGCTTCTAGCATGTCTAATTTGAGGTCGCTGCCTTGACCTGCCAGGGTGAGTGTTATTGCTACTATTTTGGCCACAATTTGTGGCGTTCGAGCTGTGATTTGACTAATCATCAACCCCTTCGAGGTTTTGCCCGAAGCTGACCCAGTTAGTTCTTCGACCAGTCCTTCTTTAATACTGACTATTACTGGGTCTCCTGTGTTTGAGAGACCTGTTAGCTTGGATATGACTTCTCCAGAGATGTCGACCGGTTGGTCGAAGTAGAACCAACCGTGGTGGTACCGACTTATGATGAATTTTACAGCGGTTTCCTTGGTGCCACCGAAGCTGGCCATGAGTGGTGCATTGACATAGTTGAATGTGGTACTGTATTTGATTTTCTCCGTGGCTTGAGTGGGCTTCTTGTTGACATAATCCCATTCTTGCATCTCGGTCCATAGTTTTTTCCATGAGCCTTCCTGCACCTTGGCAGTCTTGATGTTCTTCAACCTACGGACTAAAGGTGTGTCTGCAGTCTATAGTTGCTTGGCTTTGGTTGAGGCTCTAGTCTGTTTGGGTGCCATCTTGTCGGTTTGGTAGGCTATTTCACTAAGGTATTCTCAGCTTTCAGTTGACTGGGTGCTCTGATGCTCTCTCTGTGTGAATTGCAGTGAATGATCCTTAGGTGGTTCAATATTTATAGGCGATGCTGTGGATGTGTTCGTCGATGAGTGTGTTCATGGCGGACGTGATGTTCCAGCTGGAACACTTGAGTGTGCGTTAATGGCGAATTGCTTTCGGCGCTCGAGGTCATGAATGTGCGATGGGACTATCGAGGTCGTCGGTCAATGAAAATGGTCGATGGTGTTATGTCAATGGGCATGATGTCGGTTGTCGAAATGGTAATTTCTTGTCATAGTTTTCTGCATGTATGGTATTATTTTGCTTTTTTGGTTTTTAGGTTTTTATAGCTTTTGGTTTAACGGTTATGGTCGTTATAGGATTTTTTATTTTATTTTTTTAATTATGTTTATTTCTAGTTTTTGTAGCATTTTAGTCAAGCTCCATTAATGAGTTTCCGAAATACTATGCCTTGTAACGTCCTTAGTCGGACTGATCCATTGGTATGTATGTCTTCGAGAATGTAGGGTCCCATCCATTCTGTATGGATATTTTTAGGTTTACCTTTTACTCGACTATTGTATAGTAAAGCAAGGTCTCCTACCGACAAGTTTTTTTTCTTGATGTTTTTGTCGTGCCATGCTTTCTGTTGCTGTTTCTGGATTTCTTGATGTTGTATTGCCATTAGTCGGTGCTCTTCGAGTTTTCTTAGTTGCAATAGTTGGTCCTTTCTTCCTTGTTCGACATCGACATGTAGGATCTCTATGATGATAGGTGTCTGTTGTCGGAAGTGTAGTGGAATTATTGCTTCTTTCCCATAGACTAGTCGAAAAGGAGTTTGGTTGGTCGAGTGTTTATAAGCTGTTCTGTATGCCCATAGTACTGTAGGTATTTTCTCGTCCCAGTCATCCTTATCAGCATTACATATTTTGGTTAGTCCTCTTGTTAATGTTTTATTAAAAGCTTCAACTGCTCCATCTGATTGAGGATGGTATGCTGTACTCCGACGATGGTCGATTTGGAACTGGTCGGTTAGGGTTTTTATAGTTCTATTGATGAAGTGTGGTCCCTGATCGCTAATTAAGGTTAGTGGACATCTAAATCTAGTGATGATATTCTCATAGATAAACTTAGAAGCTATCTCACTAGAACATGTGTCGACTGGTTCAACCTCTGCCCATTTAGTTACATATTCGACTGCAGTTATGATGTACCTTGCACCTGTCCTTTGTGCTAGTATAGGAAATGGTCCTATGAAGTCTATGGCCCAGATTTCAAATGTCAAACTTGGGTTCACTGATATCAAAGGCATTTCTGTGCTAGAAAGGGGTCGACCTAGTCATTGACATCTGTCACATTGACTAACAAAATTTTTGCAATCTCTATGGAGTGTCGGCCACCATAACCCCGACTGTTGGATTTTCTTTGCAGTTGCGTCTGCTTGGAAATGTCCTCCTGCAGGTCCATAATGTGCTTCATGCATAATGTTGTCTCGTTCATGTTCTAGTACACACCTTCTGAGGATGTCATCTAATCCCATTTTGTATAAGAATCCATTTATAAGACTGTATGGTGCAGCCTTCATAGCTAAGATCTGCTTCTTCTTCGTACTCATTCCTTCTGGTGCATGTCCATCTTCTAAGAACTGGGCTATTTCTTCTAATTCTTCTGGGACTGCTTCTATCTGAAATAGATGTGCATCAGGTAAGTCATCTTTGACTCCCGTCAGCTCTTCTCTAGTGTCAATTCGGGATAAATGGTCGGGACCGACATTTAACTTGCCTGGTCTAACAACAACTTCGAATTCGAATTCTTGGAATAATAGTAGCCATCGACAAATCCTTCCATGATGTAGTGGTTTATTAATGAGATATTTAAGTGCCTGATGGTCTGTATAGAATATAAATGGGTTAGCTAGAAGATAATGTTGATATTTTTGTAATGCAAAGACCATTCCTAATGCTTCTCTTTCTGTTGTCGAATAGTTTCTCTCAACTTTGTTTAATTTTTCTGCTACTGTAAACTATAGGATAATCCATTCCATCATCTCCTGGTTGAGTTAAGATTGCCCCTATTGCTAGGCCTGATGCATCAATATGAACATGGAATTTGATCGACCAGTTTGGAAACCTTAGGATTGGTGCTTTGACTAGTTTTCTTTTTAATTTTTCGAATGATATGTGGCACTCCTCTGTTCAGTTGAACTATTGATTTTCCCTTAATAGTTCTTCAAGTGGATAGGTCATATCTGAATAATATCTTATGAATTTTCTGTAATAGCTTGTGTGGCCAAGTAACACCCTGACTTGTTTTGGGTTTACTGGTGGTTTTAGGTCGAGGATAATTTTGATTTTTGCAAAGTCAACCTTAATACCTTCCTTACAGACAATGTTCCCTAATAATATCCCTATGGGGGTGAAAAAGATACACTTCTTGATGTTTAGGGATAGTTGAATTTGTCAACATCTCTCCAACATAAGCCTAAGCCATTTGAAATGATCCTTTAACATGGAATATATTGTCCAATCATCAAAGTATACTGCCATGGTCTTGTAAATATATTCTTGAAATGTTTTGACAACAATTCTAGAAAATATTGCAGGTGCATTTTTTAATCCAAAAGGCATAACCTTATAAGCAAATGCGCCAAATTCACACACAAATGTTGTCTTCTTCTGGTCTACTTTAGCTATTGGCACTTGGTTATAACCCGAGAATCCATCTGTAAATGAGTAGCATTCATGTCCTGCAACCTCATTTAAAATTTCATTTGCATAAGGAGTTGGGAATGGGTCTATCAGTGTCACTTTATTTAGTTCTCTGAAGTCGACACAAATTCTTAGTTTGGTTGGATCACGTTTCTTAGGTTGTACAACCATTAGACTTGCCCATTCTGACTAGTCGATAGGATAGATGATCCCTGCTGCAAGCATGTTATCAATTTCCTTTTTGACTATCTCTTTGTATTTGTGAGCTAGCTTATATGGCCTTTTCTTCACAGGTCAAACATCAGGTTTAGTGTCAATCTTCATCTCTCCCATTTCACGGACTAAGCCTTTGAGGTCTTTATAATCTCTAGCAAATACATCTTGGAACTCTTTTAATAAGTTCACTATCTCTGTGGTATGCTCTTCACTCTAGTAGTCACCAATCTTTGCCATTTTTGGTCAATCATCGTTTGAGATGTCGAATTCCCTAGTTTTGACTTTAGCATCTAGCCATTCTGGTGCTTTGGCTTCATTGATTGGTCGACTTCCTTCCTTAAACTGTGAGAATGTGGCAGGGAAGTCAGCTACAGTCATTCTGTCAATATCCTATTTGTTGGTTGTTTCCACTTTAAGGACTGTACAAATAGGTTTGGTTGTTTCGACATGGTTTGATTTCCATCTAAAGCTTTTCCCTTCTGTATTGTCATTTTCTAACTATAATCTTGTCGACTGTGGTTTTGTCCTTGTTTGTATAGTGTTGCATTTCATTGTCTGTCAGTTATCTTTTAAGGGTTTGTTTTCGGTCGGCTTTATAAATTCTTTAATTTGTTTTGCTGTTTCGACCAAGTTTTCATTTTGTGGTATAAAGTTGAAATCTTTAATGAAATTTTCCCTGAGTTCAGGCCACAGGAATGTTTCACCTCTAGCTTCTTCCATTTTATACCATTTGTTTGGTAAGTTGGCGAGGGTTGATGGGAATAGGTGTGGCCATGCTCGTTCATCCTTGTATCCAAGTTTTCTCCATTATTTTTCACATGTCTTAATATGATCTTCTGGATTTTGTCCTTGAATGAAAATAGGTATCTGAGCTTGTTTAGTTAACTTCTTTCCTCCAAACCTTTCGACAGAGTAAGTCGAAGTTGTTGTCCAGGTCTGCAGTCTTGTCTGATGGGTATCGCACCATCTAGCAACTTGTCCTGAAAAAGTTTCTACTAGGCTTTGAAGTCGGCCATGTTCACCAATATTTTTGGAAACTTGTTCTACATGCATGACTGGTGATTCTCTTTCCTTGTATCTTGGTGTTTTTGTAGTATTTACATTGGTAGGTTGTAAGGTAGGGTATTCCCTAATTTTCTTCTCAAAGATTTTTGGGACAATGGACACTATGAAGCATTGTTGGGTGGGATTTTTCTACACTTTTTGAATAGTCCAGCAACCTCTTGCTTGTTTTTTGTAGTTCTCAATCTCCCAATCATATAATTCTGCATCTAAATTATAGCCAACTGAGTCTTGGTTGCCTAAATGAAGTTCTCTGTAGATATTAGGTTCTGTATAATCTGCATTGTTTTGAATCTGGTAGAGTTGTTGGATGTCGACTTCTTCATCGATAGGTTCAGTCCAAGGTCCTCCTTAAGATGGATGAATAGGTACAATGACCTTTTGTCCATTTCCTTTTAATTTGATTCTCTCTTTGTCCACGGATATGGATGCTTTCATCTTTCTTTCCCAAGGTCGACCTACTAATGCTGGGAAGGAACTGGATCCTTCCTTAAGGTTAATGATTTCGAAGTCGACTTTGGTCGAGATTCCTTTTATAGCTGCGTCAAAATTTTTCCAAAATTTTTCCAGAGTCCAATAGGTTCAATGAGGCCTTGGTCAGCTAGTTTCAGGTATATACTTGACTCATATAGTCGAGGTCTACCCATTTGTTCCCAAGTGTCATGAGTCATGATGTTTACTTGTGATCGAAAGACGAGCACTACTTGTCGAACATGGTATCCTTCGATTTTCAGGTCGACAAGTGGGTCGGCATCACCTTTATCTTTTTTATTTAAGCTACAGACATTCTTTATTTGTTTTTTGGAGTTGTTATGTTTTATTTCTTTATGTTATGTTTTGTACGAGTTGTATTAATTCGTTTATTGTGTTATGTCGAGTGTTGTTAACTTGTTCCCGTCGTGCAAATTCTTTGAATACATTGGTGGCTTCTTTGTATGATTGTTTTTCTTTAAGTGGATTAGGGTAGACATTTTTCTCTTTTATTTTGCTGATTCTTGGGTTATCACTTCCTATTTTTGTTCCTTGTCGAGTTACAATATGCAAGTTTTTTGTGTTTATTATATCATTTTTTTGCACACATGACAAGACATCAACATTTTTTTTTGTATTTATTTTTTCCAACATGGCAGGGAAATCCTCTAGTGAGTGATCCCCTACTCCACAATGAGTACAAAATTTGAGGTCAGTTCTGTCTTTATATGGACAGTCTGCATACCGAGGTCCCCTACTCCACCTCTTTTTCTTTTCCGCCTACTTGGATTTTGATGGTGGTCCGTGAAGTGATGGACAAGGTTCGACAATATGAGCTACTCCCTTCTCGATCAGGAATTTAAACAACAAGGTCGGTAAGGAGCATAGAAATTGCTCGGTGAGGTCTATGTAAAATTTCTCCTTGACGGTTTCCACCGAAGTTCTGTCTTCTACTGCTTGCTCCTCACAGAAGTCGTCAACGATTTTCTCAAACCACTTTGACAAGTTTGTTCTTCCTCCTCGGATCAGTTTTTCCAGCAACTGTTGGTATTTAGTCCCTTGGATTTTTCATCTAGGAGTTTCTTTAGAAGTTGGGGCACTGATTCTACAAACTTCTCATGTGTTTCTGTAAAGAATCTTGCTTTTGCTTGTGCGATTATTAATCTGTTCCTTCATGTGTACTTCTGCAAATAGTTTGCAACTTTATGGTCCCACTAGTCCTTAATCTCATGTTTTGATATCATCTGTTTGCATACATCTCAGTCATGTACTACCAGCAATGGAACCAATGTTGTAATCTCACAGATCACATAAGGTTACCAATAATACATACTAAAACATACATATAACAGAGACAAGAGATAAGAACACGTAGGTGAATTAACAGATTATATTACATGAATGGGTCCATACAACATAGAGAACTAAACTGAGTTCTCATCTGGCTCAATAGCCTAATATATATGATTACAAAACAGTTACAAAATAACTACCTGTCGGTTCGGTGAACCGACACGACCTTAGGTGGCCAACCTAATCTCTAGTTTAGTCGGCCGACCGACTTAGTCGGCTGATCGACTTAGTTGGCTGATCGACTAAGTCGGCTATTGTTCAAGTCGACTTATCAACTTTCTCCTCCAATAGATGGAAAGAATACGTTGATCATCCTCCTTTTCAACCTTGTACAACTTCAATTCGAACACCAAGCTCTTGAATTTTTTAAAGAAGTCATTTAGTGTTTTGAAATTGGATGGATGAAGGGAGATTAACTCATTCTTGAGCTGATAGACCCTCAGATCATCCTACTTATCAAACAAGGAAGCAATCTTATCCCATACCTCCTTGGGAGTCTTCAATCCTTTGATGTGGAAAAGAATATCTCGAGATATTAGCATCCATATGCTGCATCAAGCCTATTGAAATATTTTTCTTTGTTGTGATTAAGAACCGGCTCTACCTATGTATCCATTGTGAGCCTGAAAAGATGTTTGGAGTGAAGCTGCATCTCCATGTCCTCCTTCCACTAGTGGTAATTGAAAGGAGTGAGAGGCTCTATTGGAGAGGCCATTTTGAATGCAATGAATAATATTTAGTTGTTGTAGTGAATGTAGTGAGGAGAATGAGCTGCTTGTAGTGAATGCAGTGAGAAGAACTGATAACCTATAAATTGCACAATTAAACAAAAAAAATAAGGTCGAATACCTGCACATTTCAGGTTTTAATCACACCTAGCATAATTGATCAAGCAATCTTGATCAACAATTCCTTAACTTGGGGTATTAAGTGGTAAACCTTCTGCTTCTGGTGTAGAGTAGGAAGGGAGAAAATTTCTAAAAAAAATATGATCTAGCTGGAGATATGAGGAGGAGAAGTGCCTTGTCCGCCGAGGCTTTGATACCATATTAAATTGAGCACATAGATCTATGGACAAAAACACAACTCACAATATAGATCACAAAATTTACTCAATTATTGAAGAATGAAACAATGCAAAAATGGCTTGCAACTGTGAATTATTTCATTAATAAAAAAGTATTTAGATGATTAATTAAAATGTAATACAATGGCTAAATAGCCACATGCAATTTGAATCCACACAAGGAAATTCAAATTCATTAGACTCTACTTGACTGTAAGTAACTAAGACCTTGTCTAAATCATTATTGGAGGACTCAATGGTTAACTGACCTTGTCTAAATCATTATCGGAGTTCATCAGAGTTCTAAAACACAACTCAAGCATCTAATTCAGTGTTAACTAGGCCTAACTGACTGTGGTAGGTGAGAAATGTGTCTCTATTGCATGCAGACATGCCAACCTAGCACTAACCGAATGTAGAGGACTAGAATTGAATGTAATTGACTCCTAACTTAGCTTGACTAGTCACTAACTAAACTCAACTGCTGAAGGTTGGTGTCGACACTCCTAGTGGATCATAAATTGTAGGGATTGATCTAGGAGGATCCTAAAATGATGCATGCAAGTGCAATTAGTGGCAGTAGGCCTCAATTAGTGTTCCCCACACTTTAGTAGCTGGAACATGTTCCCCAATTAGGCCAAGTGGACCCAATGGTGCTAGTGACTAAAAATAGACTGGATGGACTCTCGATTTAGACATGACTCCTGATTTAGACATATGACCAAATTGGATAAGGGAAGATTAATAATCCTAACACTTCGATTGGAATTGGTGTGCATTTTTAGTTTTGGGCATGAAAAATTGGAAAATACTATCAATTGTTGTTTTGGATGACTTTGATTTTATTGTAGATCATACAATTTACAGAAATGAGTACAAGAGTTTGTAGAAAAGGTTGGTATGTCTATGTTATAGTGAAATTTATTCAATATAACATGGAATGATGATCTGTCAATTCATTTGTAGAATATATTTCAAGAATATTTCATTTGTCAATTCATTTGTAGAATATATTCGAAGAATATATTTCATTATTTGTAGTTTCATACACACTTCTCATTATGGGTTGCAAGTTAAACTCTCTTAGATATAGGAAAAATGCACATATGGATTACACATTACACTTGTATTACAAATTAGAAACACATTAACTATATCAAAATATATGCATTGCAGAGAAATACTGACAATTTATATTACAACAACATTAGTATGTACATAGACATCAAATGTACACCATATTATTTTAGAACTCTATGCTGCTTGGGAGGTTTTTGCAATTCCTCCTTTTTAGAATAAGAAAATTTTCTATAGCTTCTCTTTCCTTTTCTAGAACCCTCCAGATGTATAGAAGCTTCATCGGTCATATTTTTTAATTTTTTTTCTTGCTCTTTCACTTTGTTTGCAAGATTTATCACTTTTGTATGGAATCTATCTTTTTCTTCTAGGCATTTCTTCAACATCTCTACATTATTATTTTTCTGCTTTGAGTGCTCATCTTCCTTTTTTTTAACATCATCCTTTGTCCACTTCATCTCATATTGAACTGCACTTAATTTTCTCTTGACCCGTTCTACCTCCTTCTTGAGCTCTTATTCCCTCAAATCACTATTAGATGGAGTATACAAAATTGCTTCTGCCACATGTTTATTTTGCAAAGCTTTAATTTGGGATTTCAAATCTTGTATCTCACTATCACATCCCAAATGTACTGCTTTTCCCTTCTCCAATAGTTTTGGTGAAGGTCTCTAATTTCAGCTTCCTTCTCCTCTATCTTCTTCTTCAATGTTGGATCTTATGAGCCAAATGTAAACTCTACAACATTTATTGAACTGAAGTAGCTTCATTCAAGGTATTCTCTCGTTGTTGCAAGGACTTCTGAAACTGGAGTAAGCTCTCCATAGTTACATCACGTAGTTTTGTACTGCTAAATGTTTTTGGTGTGATGGCCTTTTTACCCTCAACTTTGGATTCTTTTGTTGTGCTGACCTTTTTACCCTTGACTGTTGATTCTTCTGGTGTGCATAATTGTTTACCCTTGACTGTTGATTCTTCTAGTGTGCAGACTTGTTTACCCTTGACTGTTAATTCATTTGGTGTGCAAACCTGTTTACCCCTGACTATTGATTCTTCTGGTGTGAAGCCTTGTTTACCCTTGACCGTTGATTCTTCTGGTGTGCATACTTGTTTACCCTTGACTATTGATTTTTTTCCTCTTCCAGCACTTTTAGCCTCAAGAGTTGCTGAAATCCTTTCAGTTCTCTTTTTTGTAGCAACTAATTTTTGTTTTTAATTATTTTATTCAATTTTTCCAATCTTGTTTCATATTCTCCAGTCTCATTTTTCCGTTTAATGACCATTTCTCTCAATGCCTTTTCAAACTCAACCTTCAAACTGGCAATAAATGTTTCTTTCTGCTTCAATTCTTGCTTAAGTTCTGCTTCCTTACCAAATATAATCTTCAGTGGTGGCATGTTCAAAACTTCAGGCCTATTTTTCAGCTCATTTTCAAGTCTCCCTATAATTTCCTCATCTTTTTTCTTTTGAGCCTGATACAGGTCTTTCAGTCTGTCAAGTTCAGAAATCGATTCTACTAGAACTACGGTAAATTTAGAACATTGATCCTTCTGGCCAATTATTTTTTCAGTTTCCACAATTCTTTTCTCTAAACCTGTAACACGATGTACCAAATCAAGAATTTGGACATCCTTAGTTTTGCACAATTTGTCGCTAGCTTTGAAGGAGTCCTCCCACAAGGTAGATTGTTCTTTGAAATGTACCATTTTATCAAATAAAGAAAAAACAAATACCATCAAAAGAATATTTGGCATGAATTAGGTCTTCATCACTCGTCGGTGAATGGTCCATATCATTGTTCACAAATTCCTCCCATTGATCTATATTTTCATTTCCATGCATTCCAACCAAAGTTGTGACAACAACATCTTCTTCAAGGGAAAATGAAGGGATGTCATTTCCCACAGGTTCCATATTGTCCTCTAAAGGTTGTCCATGTATTATTAATGTAGTGACAGTAGAAACTTCTTCTACATTGTTCTTTAAAGACAGTTGAGGTAATTCCTCATTTTTTTGTTGTTCTTTAGGCTTCTTAATGTATGTTCTAATAGAATTTGACCTTAGGAAACTGGGTCGACATAAATCAATAATTTTTTGTAGCGTTCCCAGGTAACTGAACTTCACCCTCTTCATTTTACTACATTGCAATGTAAAGTGAAATTTCCTAGCCAATAGATGAGGGACATCTATGGCCATGTCTTCAACCCAGTGTATGGCCAGCTTCATGCAATCAACCAAAATATAATTCCACTTGTGGTGATTCATAATGGTTCTAAGGATAATATGAATTAGGGATTTGTAAATTCCTTGAGGAACATATTCCATTTTTACATCATTTATGGGAACAACAACCCGTTTGCCACAAATTTTATAGGCCATTTGAATCTTTTCTTCCTTGGGGGTTTTCCATGAGTTTAACATTGCCCCCTCTCTTCGTGAAATTTTGGTTGCTCTGGCAAGAAAATCGGGGTCTAGATGAACCCTCTTCCCAAAAATATGCAATTCCATAGCCCCATGGTCATAACCATAGATGGCATCATCTATCTCATCATTTTGATAATTAAAATGCCCAAAAATAAACCTATCCACTCATGCTCTTAAAAGGATATCTAACATACCAGTTGGCCATATGCTTGTATCACTCCATTCATCATCATTCTCTTGGAATTTTTTCACCATGGACCGTTCAACCTGGGAACCCCGTGCTTCTCCTGATGTCGTGGTACATAAGGCCCTTGTGTTTGTTGCCATGGTGTAAGACGCCCCTATTTCATCTGTTGCCATAGTATGTGATAGCCCAAATTCAATTGCACTAGTCATGGTTTGTTTGGTGTGCATGCTAAGGAAGGAAATCTTAGGAATTCACGCTGAGGAATGCATGCTGAGGAATGCAAGCTTAGGAATGCATGTTGAGGAAAGCAAGCTGAGGCATGCAAGCTTAGGAATGCACGGTGAGGAATGCATGCTTAGAAATGAAAGCTGAGGAATGCAAGCTTAGGAACTGCACTTAATAAAATACATAAACTTATCCTGGCCTCAATTGAGTTAAGAAATCAGCTTACTATTATTGTTATTCATTGCATATTAATTTGCTTCTTGCTGCAAGATTATTCCTTCAACTATTTAATTTTGGTCTTTTTGTTATTCTTGCTACAATGTGGAAAATAATTTATATTAATGTTAAAGATATCCAAAAGAAAAACCAAGAGCATGGCTAGATATCCATTTCAACAATGAACAAAACCATATCATCTGATGAATTTTATCATCAAAGGAACACTCCCTTGTGGGAATTTCCAAGTGGTCTCTCAAACTCTTTGTCTAACACTTGTTCTCTTCAAACACTAGGCCACCAAGGTGATTTCATTTTTCCTTCAAACTTGGACAATGAGATGCACATTGAGTAGAGGCCAACAAGGTGAATCCATCAAGACCACTTTCATCTTCTGAAGCTTCTTTCTCTCTCCTTGGCCAACAATTTTTTGGAGAAGTGCAAATATGGTTGAGAGGCACTTTTGGCAGATTGATATCTTCTTCCTAAAATACATTTTGGTTAGGATAATGATATGGTTGGATGCACCATACAACACTCTAGAGATCCACAGCCTCAGAATATTTTTATCGTCATTCTAGGACCCATGGCGGGCACTTCCCTAAGGCCAGTTAAGAATATTTTACCAATAATTCCATACTTAGTCAATTTTTTTATCTTCTCCTATGCTTGGTCTAATCTCCCTAAACCACAGTTGTGGAAGGTCCATAAATTCTACTTCAGGGTATATTTGGACAAACTGAGACCATGGTTGAGTAGACAAAACAACAACCTACAATATCCCCATGTGCTGCAGGCATTTTCTTCAACAAAGAATTTGTGCTGTGGGCATTTTCTTCAACAAAGCATCAAGACCACTTTCATCTTCTGGAGCTTATTTCTCTCTCCTTGGCGAGCATTTTTCTATATCAGTGCAAATATGTATGAGAAGCACTTTTGGAAGATTGATATATTCTTCCTGAAAGACTTTTTGGTCAGGATAATGATATGGTTGGATGCACCATAAAACACTCTAGAGATTCATTGCCTCGGAATATTTTAATCGCCATCCTATGACCTATGGCGAGCATTTTCTTAAGGCCAGTTAGGAAGATTTTACCAATAATTCCATACTTGGTCAAATTTTTATCGTCTCCTATGCTTGGTCTAATTTCCCTAAACCACAGTTGTGGCATGCCCATAAATTCTACTTTAGGGTCTATTTGGACAAACTGAGACCATGGTTGAGTAGACAAAACAACAGCCTACAATATCCCCATGTGTTGCCGGCATTTTCTTCAACAAAGAATTTATGGAGGGAATTTTCTTTAAAAAGCATTTGTGTTGCAGGAGTTTTCTTCAACAAAGCATCAAGACCACTTTCATCTTCTGGAGCTTCTTTCTCTTTCCTTGGCGGGCATTTTTATGGAGCAGTGATAATATGGATGAGAGGCACTTTTAGCAGATTGATATCTTCTTCCTGAAAGAATTTTTGGTTAGGATAATGATATGGTTGGATGCACCATACAACACTCTAGAGATCGTCAGTCTTAGAATATTTTTATTGTCATCCTATGACCTATGGCGGGCATTTCCCTAAGGCCAGTTAGGCATATTTTACCAATAATTCCATACTTGGTCAATTTTTTATCTTCTCCTATGCTTGGTTTAATTTACCTAAACCACAGTTGTGGTAGGTCCATAAATTCTACTTCAGGGTCTATTTGGAAAAACTAAGACCATGGTTGAGTAGACAAAACGACAACCTACCATATATCCCCATGTGCTGTGGAAATTTTCTTCAACAAAGAATTTGTGGTGGGAATTTTCTTCAACAAAGCATTTTTGGTGCGGGCATTTTCTTCAACAAAGAATCAATAACACTTTCATCTTCTGGAGCTTCTTTCTCTCTCCTTGGCGGGCATTTTTCTGGAGCAGTGATAATATGGATGAGAGGAAATTTTGGTAGATTGATTCTTCTTCCTGAAAGACTTTTTTGTCAGGCTAATGATATGGTTGGATGCACCATACAACAATCTAGAGAGCCACGGTCTCAGAATATTTTTGTTGTCATACTATGACCTGTGGCGGGCATTTCCCTAAGGTTAGTTAGGCAGATTTTATCAATAATTCCATACTTGGGTCAATTTTTTATCTTCTCCTATACTTGGTCTAATTTCCCTAAACCACAATTGTGGCAGGTCCATAAATTCTACTTCAAGGTCTATTTAGACAAACTGAGACCATGGTTGAGTAGACAAAACAACAGCCTCCAATATCCCCATGTGCTGCGGGAATTTTCTTCAACAAAGCATTTGTGGCGGGCATTTTCTTCAACAAAGCATCAAGACCACTTTCATCTTCTAGAGATTCTTTCTCCCTCCTTGGCAGGCATTTTTTTGTAGCAGTGCAGATATGGTTGAGAGGCCTTTTGAAAGATTGATATATTATTTTTGAAATACTTTTTGGCCAGGCTAATGATATGGTTGGATGCACCATACAACACTCTAGATATCCACACTCTCAGAATATTTTTATCATCATCCAATGAGTTGTGGTGTGCATTTCCCTAAGGCCAGTTAGGTATATTTTACCAATAATTCCATATTTAGACAATTTTTTATCTTCTCCTATGTTTGGTCTAATTTCCCTAAACCACATTTGTGGCAGGTCCATAAATTCTTCTTCAGGGTCTCTTATGAAAAACTAAGGAATCCATCAAGACCACTTTCATCTTGTCTCTTATGACAAATTGCTCTACCTATTTTTCTCTTTGAGCAGGAATGTGTCTCTAAACTGTAAATTTTTTTTGTAACACTACCGCTTACAAAAAAAAACATGGTGACTTCAATGTGCAAATTGAGTATTCTGTATTTAAACTTAGTTTTGATTTTCAAATTCAAAATGATTTATAGATTGGTTGTTTCGTACAACATAAAAGGTCTTGGCCTCGATTGAGTTAAGAAATCAGCTTACTATTATTGTTAATCATTGCATATGAATTGTTTCTAGATGCAAGCTTATTCCTTTAAATATTTAATTATGGTAATTTTCTTATTCTTGATACAATGTGGAGAATAATTTATATTAATGTGGTTTTTTCTGTGCCCGTGGGGGGTCAGAGCAAGTGGTAAAGTGGAATTATTGAAATTGGTTGTAAATGGAAGGTCTCGTGTTCAAATCCCCCCCAAATTTACCTGTGCGCCATGGTTCGGGTACCAGGCTGTCCCTAGTTGCAGATTCCCCTTGTTACAAAAAAAATGTGGTTTTTTCTGTAAATGTCTGTTTTTGGAAATAGAAGGAAATAGAAGGATAAGCTAATTTACAAAAAAAAAACTTAATGAAAATATTATATATAGATTGCTCATTCCACATATTCACAACAAAACATCTCATTTCACATGCAACAAAATTATATAATATTGATGTATTACAAAATCAGAAATTGTGCTCATGGCATATAATTGCAACTTATGCCCAAAATTTTATTTAAGTGGATTAATCCCAAACTACACAAAATTTATAAACTATGTCCCGATCCAAGTATAAATATTCAATAAATAAACTATTCTTAGTTAATACAACATCACTGAAATCACTAGTCACATAGTATAAGCACTAATTACATAGTTCAATGTCATCCTTATGCCAAGGAATGAAGCTCAACAAAGCATCTCCTAGATTACATAATGCATTGCTGGGATGTGGTAGAGGTATATTTTCAAATAGAGGATCTAAAATTTCTGTCGGATTCACAATATAATGGCCTTTTCCAATAGGGACACAGTGTACCATTGCATTTGGGTCAGTCTTATGTATTGTCACCCTTGCAACTTTAATCCTTGAGTTTAATGCAGTGAGAAAGCATTTCTTTCCTACCTGCCCCAATTGGGAATTTGGTGTCAACTCATTATTATCTTGACCCTGCAAATAAATGAGATAAAGTAATATGCATGGAAATAAGAATTTAAACATTGATGATCCTAGATTAAATAATTACAATCTTACTCGAATTGGTGTTTTCATTTTGTCAATTTGCAGTTTCGATGGAACCATTGGTATTTTTTGTACCAAATGTTCATCATATTTTGATGCACGACTCTGCACCCAACAAACAATGATTTCTAATATATTGATAAAATAAAACAAAATTGATCTAAATTACAAAATTTTCCAATACTTACTAGGGATGATGGAGTATGCATTGAATTTAATTTCTTTTGTATTAAATCGTTCCTAGGGGTTGTTATGTCCCCTATATTACTCTATCAAGGAAAAATGTAATATATATATATATATATATATATATATATATAT